>ML681967.1:5568168-5745582 GCA_007922195.1 Podocnemis expansa | reverse complement strand
CGGCATCACCCCCCCCCGCTCCCAGCAGTAGGCCTACCCTAGTTGCCTGTGGACCCCGATGAATGGTGGAAGGCTGAATGTGGACCAGCTCGCAAAAAGTTTGAGTACCCCTGCTCTAGAACATTGATGCGTAGCAAGGTTTCATGGTAACACCACTGACCTGGGGCAGTGCGGTGCCTCACATGGGCTCCCCATCCTAGAAGAGAAGCATCTGTGGTTATAATTGCTGTTGGTATTGGCGTGCTGAAGTCCATCCCCTTGAACAGACTGCGAACCAAAGTCCACCAATGTAGGGAGTTTTTGACCTCAGCTGGGATTGACAGTAATCTGTGGAGGGAGTGTCTGGATGGCCTGTATGCTGTGGCAAGCCACAACTGGAGCAGGCGTATCCAGAGGTGCGCATGGGGCACTACAAATGTTGAGGCTGCCATGTGCCCTAAAAGCTGCAGTATGGTATGTACTGGAATGAGAAGCTGCATGAGTACTTGGTCTATCAGACTTCAAATGGCTGCAGCTCTGTCCTGGGGAAGAAACACCTTTGCCTGAATGGAGTCTAGATGGGCTCCTATGAATTGTACCTTTTGAGTTGGCTCCAAGATGGACTTCTCCATGTTGATTCAGAGTCCGAGGGTCTGAAATGTTTTGATGGTGAATAATATCATCATCTTTGTCTGCAAATGAGACGTGCCTCTAAGACAATCATCTAAGTATGGGTAAGTAATGACTCCGTGTCTGCAAAAGTATATGGTGACTATGGCTAAAAGCTTTGAAAATACCCTGGGTGCTGTCAAGAGGCCAAAGGGGAGCCACCTTGTACTGAAAATATTGATTCGATTACCGTGAAGCGAAGGAAACGATCATGTGCTGGATGAACAGTGACATGGAAGTAGGCATCTTGGAGGTCGAGGGACGAGTATCAATCCTCTTTTTGCAGCAACAGTATGATGGTATTCAGGATGACCATTCTGAACTTTTCTTTTATTATGAACATGCTTAATGGTCTTAGATCTAAAATTGGCCTCCACCCCCCTGATTTTTTTTTTTTGGAATAAAAACCACTTCTTTTTGAGTGGTTTGGAACATGCTCCACTACCCCTATGTTGAGGAGATGTTGAATCTCGTTTAGCAAAAGCTGTTTGTGAGTTGGGTCCCTGAAAAGGACTGGGTAGGGTAATGATAAGGGTGAGTGGAGATAAAGGGGATGGGGTAGCCCAATTTTATGAGTTGTAGAACCCATTCATCTGATGTTATTAAGGACCAAGTGTGGAAATATGGTCTCATTATGAATTTTAGAGATGTTTGAGAGGTTGCTGCAATCGTAAGGGGAGGACTCAAATCCTTGACCAACGGATCAAAAGTGTGTCTTTGGCTGCAAAGTCTAAGAGGTGGTGGAAGACTGAAGCTGTTGTTGATTTCTACAACATTGTTGACGTTGTCGAGTTCCTTGGGTTTTGTTGTTCCTTGGTCTGTATTGCAAAGTGTATCTACGATTGTAGGGTTGGAACCTGTACTGCTATCTCCTTGATGATGGTGCGTACAGACCTAATGATCGTAGAGTTGATCTGGAATCTTTCATGGAATGTAGTAAGTCCGTCCTGTCGGAGAAGAGGTGAATCCTATTGAAGGGAAGGTCCTCAATCTTGCCATGCAGTTCCTTGAGGAGGGCAGCACTGTTCATCCAAGAGGATCTGCTCATTACAATTGCTGTGGCAGTTGCTCTAGCTGCTGTGTCCATGGCTGCTTGTAGCATGGTCCTAGTGACTAGCTGACCCTCCAAAACGAGTTGGTCATATTGATCTCTGGTGTCTTGTGAGAGGTCTGGAGCGAACAATGACATTTTCTCATAGATGCCATGGTTGTAATTAGCCAAAAGGGCCTCATAGTTTGCTATTCTTAAAAGTAAAGTGGCGGAAGAATGAATCTTTCTTCCTAAAAGGTCTAACTTCTTCCAGTCCTTGTCGTAAGGGAAGGATCTGTGGGTGGATCGTCTCGCCTTATGGATGGCTGCATCAACCACTAATGAATTTGGAGTAGAATGCGTAAACGGAAATTCCATATCTTTATGAGGCATGAAATACTTTTTATCGTTTCTCTTATTAGTGGGAGATATGGAGGCTGGGGTGGACCATATGGACTGAGATGGTTCTATGATTGTTGAATTCATCGGCAGAGCTATCCTGGCAGAGCTGGAAGTATGAAGAATTTTTAATAATTTATGTTGGGACTCCTTAATTTCCTCGAGGGGAATCTCAAGGTCCTGTGCAACACGATGAAATAATTCATTAAATGTCTTCAAGTCATCAGCAGTGGAATTTGATGTAGGAATCACCGCATCACTCCGAGGAGACGGGGATAGATCATGTGTCTTTGAGGTGGAAGCATGAGACTATCGAGAAGTGTGAGATAACATGTCAGAGGCGGACTGTCTGAGGCAAGGAGACAGTGGAGCTGGCTGAGGCGGTGGTGCAGGAAAGTTATAATTGCCATAAGGATAATAAGGATTCCACTGCATTTGGTATTGAGGGACTGTCGGGTAGTATGGTGGCATATATTATGACAGTGGTTGGTGCATTGAAGTGAGAGATATGTGGGAATGTGGAGAAATTGGTCTCACAGGTGAAGAGTTGTGAGACAAGAAACGACCATCCTCAACTGAAGCGTGAGAGGTCTGTGAGTGTGGGGAAGGCAAATGCCGCTTACTGTGTATTGTAACCAGTCTGGAGGCAGATGACCTCTGTAAATGATTTTTCTTGGATGTTCTCTTAGATGGCTGAGAGGTGTGAGAAGCAGTTAGAATTCAGTGGGTGAGCCTGTTGTACAGTTGGTGCCGAGGACAGGTTTGAAACTGTGGAGCGGGACTCAGCCAGAGCATCCAGAACCGTAACTGAAGGGTTGTGCAGTGGCGCGGGGTTTGATGGCAGTGGTGGGGGAAGCGGTGCCGGAGGAGTAGGCAGTGGCAGTGCTGGAGGAGCGGTGAGATTCTGTGCCAGTGCTGACAAAGGCAGCAGCGGCAGCGCCATTGATGCGGATGGTGCTGCTGGAAGCCTAGGCTTTGTGGAAGTAGAATGTGGTTCCGAAGCCCGGTAATTGCCTGTTGATGAGCCAGTGTGTTTGGCTCTATCATGTTTGCGAGGCTCTTTGTCCACTCTAAGTGAGGTGGATGGAGGAGTGCCCGAGGAAACCTTTGCCTCAATAGCGCAAGTGATAGAGCAGCCTGATGGAGAAGATCTCCCTTTAATACGTGAGCGGGAGGATGCTGGGGACTTTGACCGCTTTCTGGCAGGACGCTCCATATAGTTGTCAGAAGGACCAGGATCAGATGCTGGTCCAAGTGACTTTTTGAGGAGGAATAGTTTTAAATGCAGTTCTCGATCCCTGCGCACGCTGGTGCTAAGGTTTTTACAATGAGGGCATTTCAGCGGAATATGTGATTTGCCCAAACAGTGAACACAGGCTGAGTGGCCATCCGACAGTGGCATTGCTTCATTGCAAGTGCCACAATGCTTGAATCCGGGAGAAACTGGCCTTGCTATAGTGAGGGCTTATGCCTGTGTGTTGTTACGTTGCTGTGGTGCCGCCTTTTGCTTCTTCATTATTTGTTTTCTTCTTCTTTTTTTTTTTTGTCCTTTAATTAGCGTGGAAGATGTTATTTAAGTGCCTTTTTCTTTTTCAGGATGAGAAGAAGGAATGTAGAGACGATGGAAGACGACGGGGAACGGAGATGCGGTAAGGAAAAAAATTTTTTTTTTTTAGTTGTGAAGAGAAAGCTAAGGCGAAAAGTGAAGAAATTCTGAGGAAACGAAGGAAGGTCTGGCTATGCAGAGCAAAATATAAGCGAAGGCAGCGAGCAGGGTTGAAATGCTCTGAGCGGCTTTGGTGGTCAGAGAAGGAATGGAGGGATCTTGCCAAGCGCGCGCTCAACAGGCAGCTCCAACGGTCACTCCTACCAGTGCGCACCTGGCCACCACTACTCAAGCAGCTACGAAAAGTCTCTGACAGTGGGTGCCGTGCCAGTGCGACACCATGAATGGAGCACCCACAAGGACCGCTCGAAGAAGAATACCTATTTTCTAACAGGCATAACAAGGCAGATGTTGATAACTGCTGAATACAACACGTATGGAATCCTAGAACCCACTGAATACAGAAAAAAGAAGTCATGTTATCTGAGATATTCAGGCCCAAGAAATCTCACCTATTCTGCTGCAAATAGTAACCAGCAATTCACCAACAGTTTTAGAATCATCCACCATAACTGTTTTCACTGACCCATCCAGCATCCGTATTTTTTGAGGTCTCTGTTTCTTTTTGTACTCCAAAATATCCTAAGGAAATAAATCACAGAAAGTTACATAGGCTTTAGAACCATTTTGATCAGTAATCCACTGATGTAGCTGAAATCTGGAGCAGCTAAAACATTTAAATAATAAATGCATCAGGACTAGTTCTAGTATCAACAGTCAACATAGCTTTGAGTCAAAACCTGCGTTAGTAACTCTACTAAACCTTACTCTTCAGGCCTTCAATAACTGGATTAGTGAACTTTTGCTGGATTGAAAGTAGCCTAGGACAGTGGTTCTCAACCAGTGGTATGTGTCCCTCACACTGATCTGACTGTCAACATACAGATGTCGTTCTCGGGAAAAGTGGTCTTTTGGTTTCTACCACAGTGAGCCCCAGGTTCTTTGATAGAATGATTGGTGGGACGTAAGATAGAAAAGGTTGAGAACTACTGGCCTACGATGCTGCAGCATAATCTTCATGCTAGAGCTTCATGAAGGGACTATAGAAGGATTTCCCTGACACAGCTACTGTGGAAAACCATCTATAATGGGGCTGTCTGAGAACATCACATAAGTTGTGATATGTGGGGCACGTTGAGCTGGAACTGAGGTCAGGAGGATTTGTCAGGGGCAAAGCAGCAGCAGCATGGAAGTTCTTGGTCACAGTTATGTAGGCCCTACGGGTTGCCTAACTTATATCAGTGGTTTCAATGACCCCTGGAGCATCCCAGAACTGGCATAAAGGTAACTGAAAGCCACTTTAACTCTCTCAACCTGAAGTGCTAGTTCTGCACTGCACCTCTCACAAAATCTCACTCCCAGGAGTTCAAACACTACTAAAAATATCAATATACTTTTGCTTCCCAATCAGGCCTGACAGAGGAAGAATAACACTTCTCTGGAACAAAAAGGCTAACCACCTCCTAGTACCATACCCATGTACATGTGTTTGGATGCTAAATGACCAATACTTGCCACTTACTGAGGAAATTAATAAGTATTTTTCATTCTTTTAAATGGGTATTCTATTGTACGATGGTTCCAAAATCTGACACTTGTAGGATAATAAGTGTTTTGTCCTTACATCAAAATGTTTTTCAAAACACTAGAGTTATTTGCACTATATGACTGCCTCAAAATCTGTTGGTGAAAACATGACAGAACTTTGTCATACCCCACTTCGCAGCATGTAATAATCCAGTGTCCTTCCAGCTTCCAACCAAATACCTTTCCTAGGATCTTCATCTGACAGGAACAGTCCATAGTCAGAGGCTGCGGAACAAAACAGAAAAGGCACTAGCACTGTGGTAAACGAAATGAAGAAAAACCATGTGGTAACAAGAATTTACTTCCTGTCACAATTTACCTCCTGCTCATAATCAATGTTCGGTAGAAGTATAATGAAAATTATAAAGTTAATGAAAATTTAGCTCAGACATTAGTGGGCAGGATTTTAAAGATAGGCTTTATTCTAAACTGAAATGGATGGTCCATCAAGCCAACCTATCATGAATGTGTAATACAATTATAATTAAATATACTTGAATAAGATTATTTTAAGACTAATTTGATCAATTTATATCACTTTAACCAAGAGATCATCTTTAAAATAAGCAGAATTTACTTAATGGAAGTGTTTCACTGACTGAGCTAAGAGTCCATGCAAAATATCGAATTCAACTTAGTATACTTTCCTGGCAACTTCAATTATGGGAAGTTTTTATTCTCTTATGCATGCATCATACCAGAATCTGAGCATGCTGCACATACTTTGGACTAAACGCTTGGTAATCCTTTTAATTAAAGGAAGTAATTTACTTTTCTGTTCTTGAAGGGCATGACCTTACATCCACAGAAGTCAATGGCAAGACTTTTAGTGATAGCAATAGCGCAGAGTCAGGTCCTTACTGACTGCCAGCCATTACAAAAAAGAACAAAATAAAGACCATAGCTTTGGGCGAGAAAGCCTAGATAGGTTTCTGTTCTTGATGGAAAAAAGGCGTAGACCCCTCAAGATAGTGAATTTTTATAAAAATTGCTCTGAGACAGCTTCAAATAAAAGTTCTACTTGCATCCATATTTTTAACAGATGTTGTGCAACAACTGTCTCAAATATACAATTTATGAAGAAATAAATTCTCAGAACAGAAATTTAGCCTAAAAATATGAAGCTGTAATGAAGAAATCTTTCACAAGCCCCTGAAAGTAAAAACACATCAGAAAGTTCCTTATACACATTAATTTTGGAAACTAATCACTGGAAAGAAAACCTACTCATACAAAGTTGATTAGGAAACGTAAATTCAGCATATAGTCAATTATAGCAAATCATTCCATAAGTCGTGCATCTACTATAGCTCAAAATGTTCACGCCCTTCAGTTCAATCAGGAACAAACAATGACCTTTGCTCAGTATTTATTCATCTTACAGAAAAATCAGCATGTCATATTTACTGCATTCTGGTTCTGGCATGACAGTGACCTGACAACCAGTCTATAGAACTTCCTATAATTATGTAGTGTCCCAAACTAACTTGTCAACTTGCTTAATCAGCAAAAGAAGTGTGATATAATAGATTAGTAATTATACTTCTGCTTTAGCAGAATCATTCAAATATTCATTGCAATTCAGTTGTATGTTGTAAACAATCATCTACATAAAAGAAAAACAGCAATTAGATTAAGTTCCAGCGGGGTTGTTGTGTTAGTCTAGTTCAGCAAAACAAATGAGAGGTCTTGTAGCACTTTTAAAAACTAAAAAAATTATCTGTTGCATGAGCTTTTGTGGGAGATATCCCCTTTTGTCAGGTTCCCTTTCTCTTGCACCTGACCTTAAAAAGGTATGCAGTCTTAAATCTCCACTGGTTTCAAAAAAAGTTCAGTACACTCAGCACCTTGCAAGTTTAGACTGGTAAAATGCCTATTCTTATATCCACCAACTAAGGGCATGACAAAACACTCTTGTACAAGGAAGAAAATATCTCTATACTGAAAACATACTACAATTCTTGTAATAATAAGATTTTGTGGAGAAAAAACAGTATTTTAATATCAACTGCTTCAAAATTTGTAACAAATAATAGCTTTAGAAGAGGAGAGATATATGGAACCAATGTTCCTTGGGTTTTTTGTTTGTTTGTTTTAATTATTTGTATTGCTGTTACACTTGTGGGCCCAAGTCATAGACCAGGATTCCATTCCTTGTTGTAAGGGCTTATGTTCTAGAGGCACGATAAAAACAGCAGAGCTCAAGGGATGTGGTAAACCTGAATTGGTTCAGAAAATACACAATGTGTCCTGAATGACAAAAGTGTATTTACTTTTCTCTATTATTCAGTAGTTTGAAAAAAGTTCTACCATGAGAAACTATCCAATATTATAAACTTTATTACTAAAATAGACAAACTGATCACAAATACTCTAATACAGCAAAGAAAGAATCAATACAAAATGGTCAGCACTTGTATACTCACGGATTAGCCCTTCAAAGAGTGGGATTTTTAAAACAATTGCTATTCCACCAAGAACATTAAGTGTTAAGGCACACTGAGAATGTAACACCTTTAAAGTAGAACAAAGAGCTGAGGCACAACTTTTTTTTTTAAACAAACTGGGGGATGAGGCCTGTAGATTTACAGACTAACCTTGCCCGGTCTGAGCCTCAGGTACTCGCTCACGAATAACTCTACATGCATCATACACTGCTGTTGATGGCTCAAATTGCATCGTCTTCACGACATTGCACTGGCGGACACAGATCTTCAAGGACAGAGCCACCATGGTGCCAGATCACTCGTAGAATCCCTCTAAAAATATCTGAAAAAAGCAATAATAGAATGAGCCCTATGCATTTTGTAATTAATGTTTTCAGAATTCTATTTAAATAAATCCACCCTGTTTTGAAGTGCATTCCTTTACTACTAACTGTATGGTGACTTCCTGATTTTAACTGAGTTTCTTAATTAGTTTTGAATTTTTCAGTAGTATGAAGTCATGATAAAAGTCTTACTTTAAGGAATAATGCATATTAAATCAGAACTACTATTACTACTTCCTATTCTTTTTAAGGCCACATACGAATCCAGAGGAAGGTCCTTAATTATTTTCCTACACTCATAGATTTTAGGGCCAAAAGACATCACTGTGAGTATCTAGTTTGATCTCCTGTAAAACCCTGGCCATAGGCTTTCCTTATATTTAATTCTCACTTCAAGTCCAACTGCTACGGTTCAACTAAAGCACATATGTTCTAGAAAAGCATCTAATCTTGACTTTATTATTTCTAGCCATGGAGAATCCACCACAATTTCTTGTTAAATTCTTCTGATGGTTGATTCTTTCACTGCGAAAATTTTTCGCCTTATTTATAGTTTGAATTCATCAAGCTTCAGATTCCACATGTGCTGTTTTCATAGTATTGGTCCCCTTACAAGTCTAGTTTATTACCATAAAAATTAATACTTGAAACCTTACAGCCCCTCTTTCCTGGTATCCATTAATATCAGTTTGTAACGGACTCCAGCATCTGCATGCTTCTTCTCCTAGAGGAGGGGTTGGCAACCCAACAGAGCAGAAGAGCCATTTCCCCCACCCTCCCTTCACAACCGCATGAGCTGGAGCTGGCCCAGCAGCTGCACTGTGGGCCCCCAAGTGCTGGTGGGGGTGTGTGTGTGGGTGATGTGCGCTCCCTCCCTCCATCCCTCCCTCCGCTGGCGGGGTGGAGCAGCGCTGTCCAGCCTACCCCCAGCCAGCTGCTCCTCCCAAGAGCGGCCAGCAGAGAGCTGCAGCTTGCAGAGGCGGGGCTCTGGAATGGCCCCTCCGTGGGGTTCAGGCAGCTTCAACCTGGCCACTCCAGGCCTGAATGGGCCTATCCAGGGTCTGGGGGCAAGGCGGCCTCTGTTCAGCCCTGGGGTGGCCGGGTCAAAGGGGCCTGAATGCCACCGAACTGGCCATTCTAGGGCCCCGCCTCCGTAAGCTGCAGCTCTCCGTCAGCCACTCTGCGGAGGGGTGGCCGGCTAGGGGTAGGTAGGGCAGCGCTGCTTCGTCCTCCCAGAGGAGGGAGGGATGGATGAAGGGAGCGTGTGTTGACCACACACCCCCCGCCAGTGCTAGGGGCCGCGATGCGGCTGGGCTGCTTCCAGCTCATGCAGTTGTGGTGGGAGGATGGGGGTGACCCCGGTGCCCTAAAAGTGGGGACCTGTGCCAGCCAGGTGCCTCCTTATTCAGCCCCAATGCTGGGGCCAGCCAGGAGTCCCTGGAGCAAGCCTGGCTACCCAGAGGAGATTGCCAGGAAGCCAGAAGGGCACCCTCAGGGAGCCACAGGTGCCTCACTGAGCCTCTGTTGCTGATCCCCCCTAGAGTGAGACAGTCTAAGATGAGCCTTTATTGCTTGCAGGTTTCCTCTCCTCATGCACTTTCTGGGATCTCTAACAAACTCTACTCTTTACTCCTTCAGACCGCCCAAATTAAGTTAGCTACAGGCTTTTGACTGGCCCATTATGTATCTTAGAACTGCAAATAGTGTAGTGGCTAGTACTCTGCTTAATATGTAGAAGGTCCTTGGGTTCAAGCCCCAGGGGGTTGGACTTGGTGAGGTCCCTTCCAACCCTATGATTCGATTCGATTCTATTCTATTCTGTCACCTGACAGATGTAAAACTCTGTGGTGTTAAGGAACTACATTTCCCAGCATGCCTAGATGTAGATGGACCAGCCCTTACACCAGGACTATTACACCCCAGTTCCTACTACCTTAAAGGGAAGAACCACCTTGTTCCACTGTAAAACACTACATTTAAACCGCAACCGACAGTACACTAAATCCACTTTGCAGGTTTTGTTTCCTTGATTCTTTTGTTTGTTTCTTCCACCTCACAGTCAGTCTCTGATGTTCAGTGATACTGTCCATAGCTTTAAACTCAATTTCATGCTGTCCATAGCTTCAAACTCAATTTCATAACAGCTGAGAAAGATTAATATCAAACTACATTTTGCTCTAATAGTCTCTTTGGGACTTGGAAATAATCTGCCTAACAAGTGAAGCATACCAAGTAATTTGTTCAAGTACAATACACCATGACTAACCCCAGTTTCATGTTGTGAAAGGTGACCAACACAAGCATATATTTCTCTCATATAGAGAAGTATAGATATATTTTGTGCCACCAAATACCAGTTTATGAAATTCATACCTCCTGTCCAGTCTCCTTTTCCTAGTATCAATGGTTTTGTATAGTGGCTGCACAAAGTACCTGCACTGGTTATATATATATTTCCTACAGTACTTCAAGTAAGATTAATGAGGAACAAGACCATTCATAATTCCATTAAAGTATCTTTTGTTTTAACAGAACAATTGCCACTTAAAGATCTGCAAAATCATACTATGTATGGCATAGTATAGGGGAAAGAAAGACTAAGTAGGACTGATTTTTCATGGTGTAGGTTTGTCCCAGCATGAAGACAATTAGCTGTTCAAGCAGTTCAAGGAAGATAGCATTTGGAGCAGCAACCAGCAGGAGAGGAGCCAACAAGCAGATGTTTGACAGTGATCCAACCAAGTTACTCAGATGAGAATGCTAACTCGCTGGCAATCTGCAGTTATTTTAAACATGGCTTTCCATCATGATATCAATAACAAATATATATCCATTAAACTCTCTTTGAAATGCTCCTACAATGAACATCAACTTTCTGGACATCATGATCAGCTTCAGCAATGAAACCCTACAGAGAACTGTATACAAGAAATCCATGATCACTACATCTACCTTCACAGGTCAGGTAACCATCCCAGACATATTAAGAGATGTGTTATCTACAGCAGACAGGTACCACAGAACATGCTCCAAGAAGAAAGTCTGCCACATGCACCTAAACATACTCAGAACAGTGTTCACCAAATGAGGACATTCCATCAGAGAAGTAGGTCACATCCAGTAACGGGTCACTCAAATACCCTGAGAGAACTTGCTTCTATACGGAAATACACCCAATCAATCAATCAATTGAACCATCCACCCACGCACCCACCCACTCAGACTTATTGCCCTACACCAGACCCCTTTCAGGGCATCACCAAACTACTACAATCCATGCTCAGTGAGAACTCCATCCTGAAAGAAATCTTCTGGCTTTTAATCTATTCAAGCTTAACATTAGAAGCAAGCTCCACAAAGACTAGAACACATCAACTCAAAGCAACATCAGATCTTGACACAATAGACGCAAAACTAGCAGTCTTATTTCCACCGCCACAATAATTAGGACCCCCCGCCTGTAGCACAGCTTTCAAGATCCAAGTGTCCTACATATGCATATCACAATTGTACCTTATAGTAACTATGTGGGTGAAACGAGACAATCTTTATGCTGTTGAAGGAACTCACATAGGAAAATGATAGAAGAAGAAAAAAGACTGTTACCTGTGGGTGAACACTTCTCACGTTGTATTTGACCTCTTAGTCCTCATCTTCACAGGACGCCTGCACAGCGCTTAGAGAGCCTGAGAGCTTAAACCAGGGGTCTCAAACTCAAATCACCATGAGGGCCGCATGAGGACTAGTACCTTAGTCCAAGGGCCGCACCACTGAAAACTTTTTATACAATGATATTGCAAATATCAGTAACGATCATGTCATCGTGGGCCACAGTACATAGCTTTAGAGGCTGCATGTGGCCTTTGGGCCACGTGTTTGAGATCCCTGGCTTAAACGAATAGCTTTGCTAGACACTAAAAATTATGAAATTAATAAAGACGCTGGATGCAAAGTTTCTTACAAGAGTTTGAGACCCACTAACCCCCCCCCTTTTTTTTGTCCAGTGACTACAGAAGCATATTAATGGACTACTTCCCCTCAAATGGTCTATTAGAATCTGTACTAATTACATAGGATTAAGTATCTGTTCAATCTTGCATTTAGCTGTGACAGTCTGAGTTCCTTTCCCACACCTAAGGAAGAGTTCTGTAGAACTCAAAAGCTTGTCTCTCACACCAACAGAAGTTGGTTTAACAAAAGATTTTACCTGACCCACATTGTGTCTCTAATATTTTCAGACAGACATAGCTACAACAATACTTCATGAAACACAGCGGCACTCCCAGGATTAATCACAGTCACTTCTATTTCTAGCATACTTGTGCACAAAGTGCTATAATAGGGCCATGATAATGGAATTTCCTGAATTCCCATTCTTTCTTGTATTCTCTTCCTTTTGAAAAGATTAAGCAACCTAGAATTACAATAGGGAATGGTAAATGCTAGAGAAGGCTTCTTTCCTCCTTCTCTTCTGTTTATATCTTATATGAGGCTGCCATTGTCCAAAATGTTATTACCTAAATTGATCATTAACTTGCCTATTAAAAAGGTAAAACTGACACCAATCTTTTCCTGGACCCTTACCTTTTCCACAAATGAAGAACAGGCAGATACTTTGTGGAATGACGTTAGCCAAAGGGGAGTCAACACTCATACTAACACAAGTATGAGTATATATAACGGACTCATCTAATAGAGGGGAAGTGACAGGTGTGGTGTATCTATACTTTAGTAAGACATCTGATACGGTCTCACGTCAATTCTCATTAATGAACTGGGGAGGTACAAACCAGATGGAGCTACCATAATATGGGGGAAAAAAAGTTGGATAACCGCTCCCAGAGAGTAGTTATTGGTTCACATTCAGGCTGAGAGGGCATAACAAGCAGGGTGCTGCAGAGATCTGTCCTGGACCCAGTTTTGTTCAAGATTTTTATCAATGACTTAAATGATGGCATAGAGAGAAAACTTATAGTCTGCAGATGATACCAAGCCGAGGAGGGGTTGTGAGTGCTTTGAAGGATAGAATCACAATTCAAAATAATTTGGACAAAATGGTGAAATTGTCTGAGACAAATAGAATGAAATTGAATAAAGATAAATGCCAAGTATTCTACTTGGAGTTGAACAACCCATTGAACACATACAAAATGGGTAATGACTACCTAGGAAGGCATACTGCAGAAAGGGATCTGGATGTAATAGTGGATCACAAGCTAAATATGAATCAGCAGTGTTATACTGATGCAAAAAAGTAAACCCCTTTCTGGGGTGTATTAACAGGAGTATTGTGAATAAGGCATGAAAAGTGATTCTTCCACTCTACTCTGCACTGACTAGACCTCCCCGTGAGTACTGTGTCCAGTTTTGGGCACCTCATTTCAAAAAGGATGTAGAGAAGGGCAACAAAAATGATTAGAGGTCTGTACCATTTGACCTATGAGGGAAGATTGATAGAGCTGGGTTTGTTTAGTCTAGAAGAAAGGAGACTTAGCCCTAGTCTATACTTGGGCACTTTTCAGTGGCAGTTGACCACCAGTTATGCAAGGAACATAACACTCCTTGCGTAACTGGCAGTGACTTTCTTAGCCACTGGTACACATCAGGGAAAAGCTGACTGCAAATCCCTTGTGGCCGGCTTTTCCCTACACCCTCTGGCCCCCAGGACTTCCAGGGTCGACTTCTGGGAGCAGTGTAGTGAGTTCAGACTTGTGGCGAACTGCTCCTGGAATGCTGAGCTGACTGGCGATATTGCTACTGTCAGTGAAGACACACCTTGAGAGGGGATGTGATAAGAGTTTTCAAATACCTAAAAGGTTGTTATGAGGATGAAGGAGCAAATCATTCTCTTTAATCACAGGTGATAGGACAAGAGGCATTGGGCTTAAATTACAGCAAAGGAGGTTCAGCCTAGACATTAGGAAAAATTCCAAACTGTCAGGTTGATTAAACACTGGAATAAGTTGCCTCGGAAGGTTGTGAAATCTCCTACATTGGAGGTTTTTAAAAGCAGGTTAGACAAACACCTGCCAGGGATTGTTTAATGGGAGTATTTGGTCCTACCATGAGTTCAGGGAACCGGATTCAATGACCTCTCATGGTCCCTTCCAGTGTCTATGATTCTATAATCTGGATATCTTAAATTCATGTGCAGAAAAACACTCCATGTCCCCTTAGTTCTAAATTTAAAGATGTGGTAGAAAAGATAATTTTACTGTTCCTTCACCCTCTGTAGACAACAACAGGAAGTATAATTTTCACAAGCACATTATACTCCATACAAACAGATCTACCTATTCATTTTCTATTCAAACAACTGTAGTTTGAAAGAAGCTCCATTTGAGAGAAGCCCCATGCCTAATGAAATGATTGTTTGCTGGTGAGGAATACAAAACAAAGAAGACTGAAAGGTCAAATGAGTGTGTATCTTCAGAAAGTCTGACAACCCACAGTTACCATGTGCTACAATTGGATCCCACTTTATGGCTCACTGTTATAAATCAAACAAGGAGTTGGGTGGCACTTAAAAGACTAACAAATTTATAGACCACATGAGCGTGACCATCTTCAAGTGTCTGATGAAGTGGGATTTTATCCCATGAAAGTCCATGCAATAAATAAATTTATTAGTCTTTTAAGTGCCACCAGACTCGTTTGTTTTGCTGAACCAGATCAACAAGACTACCCCCCTGGAGCTTGCCATAAACCTCTTAATTCTCAGATCTGCATCTTTTTTTTAATTTCAGAAAATGAACACTCAGCCCAGAAGCTAGGATTCAGATTTGATTTTTTTTTAAAATAACTTTTCCAGACTGGACACTCACATTAAGATGAATAAGACTAGTGAGTCAGCTTACATTCAAGGAACTTGCAGTCCCTGAATTAGAGAACAGTGTGCAAGAGAATGAGAAATCTGAATCATCACTATTCACCATGAAGAGACAAAAGTATTCAAACACAAGATACTAAAGTTGCAAAAAGTAAGTAAAGAATATAATATAGAACAATTCCCTTTATAAGTTTCTCTGAAACTTACAGAAGGACAATCTTCAGACCAATACAAGATCAGGCTAATAAGATCGCTAAAAAACAGAAAAAAAGACCTGAGCTTGAAAGCAGTTTAAATCAATACCACTTACAATAGCTTTGAGATTACTGCATAGCTTGTCACCTCGATCAGAAACAAAAATCCTTTGAACTCATTTTAACAGGCACCAGAGAAGAAAATAATCTTCTCTACCTTTCCAACATACAAGCTACAAAGTACTTCATTATAAAGCAGCAAGAAGGCTGCTACCTCAAACTCATACTAATCTCTACTTTGGATATTTATTAATGAAGTATTATATCTATTTGCAGTCATTCACTACAATGGAAACGCTGTTTATGAAACTGGACCTGTTTTTCAACAAAGAAATGTAGCTAAACAAATCAAAACTGAAGGCAAATTTCAGCAATGAGGAATACCATTTGGTTTTTACTATTCTTTCCCCACAAAGATGCACAAGAAACAGAAAGTTTGAACTATCTGCCAAAGCCTAGCACAGGAGTAATTTTTTTTTTTTTTTTTACAGATGCAGTGATACCTAACACTTTCATTTTATGAGTCCAACAGGGAATTTCCAAATGAAATGCAGGTATCAATGGATGTTCCCAGTTCTGATTTAAAGTTAAGGACCAGAGTCTAAAGGACTTGACAGAGAAAACTTTTATCAGCATGTTCTTTAACTTGTTTTAATATTAGTGTGGCACAATAAAACTATCATCTACTGCAGCTAAATTCCATTGGCAGTATTGCTTAGAATAATCCATGGGTAAGAGTAAAAGGTAAATACTAGAAATGCTTTATCTATAACACAGATGTTAACAGCCAACAGGATTGAAGTGGGCAACAGAAATTTCAGATCAGGGATTCAGTTCAGGATTAATACTCACAGCTTTTTACCACCTCAGAAATGCTTCATGTTTGAGCTATATGATGGTTTTCAAATAAATCTTATACAAAAAAGCACAACTCATTATAGCGTCTGTGTGATCTATACATAAACACATAACAGTTTTGCATGAAGCTAAATTGCTTCTGATACCTCGTTCTGCAATGAAGAACTCTATGGCTATTCCTCAGTAAGAAGGATTCCATGGCTACTCCTCAATAAAAGCACACAGAAATGTAACTCAATGTCATGAACTGTTCACTACCATACACAGGGTAAAGCTTCTGTTCAAGAAAGAAATATTGCTTTAACCACATTAAAATTAAAATTAGACTGAAAGAATATTATTCAAATTATGCCTAGTATAACAACAGTGCGAATTAATGTTGAAGGTCTGAGCAAGACACAAAACTTACTTCAGCAATATTTAAATATTTCTTTTCCAATTGGAAACCTTCCAGGGCAGGGACTCTGTCTGTACAGCATATACCACAACAGGGCCCCAATCTACAGTCAACCCTTTTAACGGCTATAATTCTACAAACAACTACAGTCATTTGTCATATCTGGGCAACAAAATGGCAGATGAAATTCATGTTGATAAATTCAAAGTAATATGTGTCGGAAATCATAATCCCAACTATGCATAAAACGGAGCAGTCATGTTTAGCTGTTACCACTCAAGAAATTCATCATTGATAGTTCTTGGAACATGTTCACTCAGTATGCAGCAATAGTCAAAAAAAGTTAACAATGCTAAGAAGAATTTGGAAAGAAAATTGATAAGTCAAAAAATATCACAATGCCAGTATCTGAAGCCATAGTATACTCATACCTTGATACTGTGCCGGTTCTGGTTTATTCTGATTTATCCTGCTGAGCTATTATGCAATCTCCCACTTATTTTGCTCACACAAAGATATGAAGATGCTCCAGATCCCCAGAACCATCTAAAATCCTGCACAGTCCCAGTGCTGAGTAATACTTTCATATTCTCCTGCACTTCTTTCACACTGTCTCCTAGTGATAGCTGTCCCAAATTCTCTGAGCCACTGCAGTGATGAGTGAATAACACCACGCAGGGCCTTCTGTGCCTTTCTTCTTCACATTAACTAGTACTCACAAGTTAAAAGGATTTGGAAATAATTATGGTCAAACAATTTGGGGGAACTCTAACTTTAGGATAAACCCTCAAAAGTGCTTCATCCCATCCTCAGTACAGAAAAGCATTATAGCAGATGTCTAAGAGCATGTGGAATGAAATGCTCTTTAGTATTTGAACTGTGGCACCACCTACAGGCCATAGCACCATTGTATGAGGCACTACAGAACACAGCGGGTATGGACTGACTGGAACAAGTTTAGATTCCAGTATAACAACATATACCTACTCGCACAATTTAGTTTGAACTGGTAGTGATGCATTACAGTACACCATAGCCTATGTCCATCATGTCATCTGACAGAGTGCCTATTACCATCACTTTAACAATTTAACTTTATAAAAACCCTGCATTGCTCAAATGCTTTCTACTGGAACACTCAATATGACTCACAGAACATGCCCATGCATAATATATCTAGGGTATTACTGCAATTTTTAGGTTCCCACTGAGCCACCTCACTCAAAAATGAAACAATGCAGAGTATCCAGACAAGGGAGCCTTCATCCCCTCTCACTTCTTCCCATGTGTCTCTAGAAAAAGCACACCACAATACTTAAGGTGTATGAGCCCTGGCAAATGCTCGGTCTCACGTACTTTCTACAGTGTTCATAGCAAAGATGACACTACATCGAACTAACACTTCAAATTCACAGTCTGACTTCAGCAGTAACTGTAGATACCTGCATACATCTTCAGGTGCCCTGACGGTCTATATATTGGAGCAAACAGCCCAGCACAGCCTTCTCAGAGACTGTCCGTGAACTTCTTTTAAAGCAGGCATGCCAGCATCACTTAGATTTTTAGCAGGGTTAAACTCTCCATCTCTAAATGTGTTTATGAATCTTGCGTTACTTAATTAATCTCACACAAGGAGTCCTGGGGCACTTTTAAAGACTAACAAATTTATTTATTGCATGAGCTTTCATGGGAGAAAATCCCACTTTCTCAGGTGCTTTCAAATTAAGCTTACATTCTGTACGTTTCCCACTTCCAATTTATTATTTTTTATTAATTTCTAAAAATAATTTATTTCCTTAATTAATTTTAGGTTTAATTCTGTAAGTTTCCCATCTTCAAAGCATCTGATGAAGTGTGATTTTCTCCCATGAAAGCTCATGCAATAAATACATTTATTAGTTTTTGAAAGTGCCACAGGACTTGTTTGTTTTGCTGAATTAGAATAACAACATGGCTACCCTTTGGAACTAATTAATTAACTTTTACACTTTTTGCTATTAGATATGCTGTCCCAGTTTGGTCTAAAACAATGAAAAGGGCAACTGACACCACAATCTTAAGAACATCATGGCTGCCAATGTGAAAAGCAAGTTAATGGAAACACCAATCAAGTCAACTGCAGCATCAGGTGCCACTAAACAACTTCAGACTTTTAACAGTGCAGCAGTCAAACTAATTATTTACCCAAAACAGTAAATCATTGATTTCCTCCCTGTTGCCACACACATCTTTTTAGGTCACTTCTTTGTTTTGAAATAGACACGCATGGCACATATCTTTGCACTAGAGTAAATATTTTTTATCTCTGCTCAGTCATTACTTGCTAAAATGTAATTCTGTTCCAAATAGCTTTGCTGTATAAATGCAATACGGAACAGATGTGTACTGCCCTTTACTTGTTTCCACTAAGGGCATGTCTACACTGATGACGGCAAATTTATTGCCATCAGTGCGCTCTTCCAGGTTCAAATGAGTGATCTGTCAAGACACACTGAATCAGTCTACAGCTCAATGCTTTAACTCCAACCTTGTAACTAGGCTGGCTCTAAGTTGACTGGACAGCATTTCCTGTCACCCGAGCACAGCATGCACAGGAAGAAAGTGGGAGTTAGTAAGGTGATGGGAGACACATAGGGTATTTTACACACCTTGTGTAACTACCATCAACTGTCACCGAGAAGTGCGGCGAGCACAGACTAGGGCTAAGCCTTCCATAAGCACACACACAATGCATATTTTCTTATGCAGCCCCTCTCAGCTGTCCATATGGAGATCCCACACAGTGGTTACTAGTACAGCCAATGGATGCTTAACAAAAATGGCAGCTTACAAACTTGTCTTGCCATGATTAGACAAATTCACTTGAGAAGCAAATTGTAACAGGCTTCTCTCCCCCAAAAATATGACTTCTGAAATAAAGCAAAATGACTTAATAAATCAGAATTAGGACTGGGCCAAAACAATCTCTTACAGTAACTCCATTAAATTACTACAATGCTGCAATCAGCCCATGATGCTTGTCCACCCCCTCCAGCCCCAGAGAGCTGTTGTATTGGGTTTAATCCAGATATTTTATGTTGCAATGCAACTGTTTTTATTATCAAGATTTAGACACAGAAGATGTGAACATTTTAGAAATGTGCTTCTCTTCAAATTAAGAGGTTTAGGAATACTGCCTGACTTTCGATTTCAAATCCCCAACAATTTAATATTTTGAAGTTAATATGTAATCTGATGTAACTGTTCCGCTAATGTAGGCACATGTATAATAGTCGATGCTCTGTCAAACCAGGATGAAACACATCCAATATAGTAGCAACTAACACCATCATGTTTTAATGCATAGTTCTTCTATGATTTAGCAGAAGTCTGTCTCCCAAAAGGTATTTCTTAACTGCTTCATTTAAGCATCAGTGAACTCAAATGTAGGTCACAAGACCAACACAGTCTAGCAGACTCCATACATGCTAATACAGACAAAAGTGAAATATTTTTACACTAGATTAACTTTGTAGCAAGACCCAATGGGTCAAGAGTTCTGCATTTCTCTAATTGTTAGTACAGGGCAAAAGCAAAATCAGGCACATGACCTTCATTATTGTTGGTGGGGGGGATGAAAGCTTAATTCTGTCATATCCTCTTAATGTTTGCTCCCAGACTGGTGTCTCATTGCATTCCCTGAAGCAAACGAACAAAAGAACTTGTATGTAGCATAAGCTACATTGTGAAAAGAATCAAACTGATAAGAAACAAAAATCTGCATACTGAGCTTTAGACTAGAGGGGTCTTAAATTTTTTTTTTCTGGGACTCCCTTTTAAAATACTTGAGGCTGTGAGGACTCCCCCATGTCATGCCATCCTTACTTCTGCACTGCTGCGAGGGTCAGCGCTGCCTTCAGAGCCTCCAGTCGTCAGCCGCTTCTCTCCAGCCACCCAGCTCTCAAGGGCTCCGGATTGTGCGGGAAATGACAGCTTGGCCCATCTCTCCTGCCTCATTCCCCACCCATAACCTCCTGACTCCCTTGAGCAGTCCAGACTCCCAGGCTGAGAACTCCTTCTTCAGCCCAAAAAGAAATTGTGCAGAGCATATCTTTACCTGAGATGATTGAGAAAAGGCTCGCTCGCCACCAATTAGTTCTTACAGTTCCCCAAAGCTTTTGACTGCATTAATTGGGTATGGAAAATCTTACCAAAAAATGGGCTTTTTAAAAAGATGCTTTTGCTGGCTAAGATGCAGAATAAAGGCTCAAAATGCTATGTAAGGACAAAAGTGGAAAGATTGATTTGACTTTATCATCAGTGCAACAGGCATGCTTCTTATCACAGTGCCTCCTCTGCACTGTGATAAATTATGCAATGCAAAAAGCAAAATCAAAGAACGATACATGAATTATGTAGCATAGAGGAACAATGAGGTCTTGATTTTGCAGATGACATTGTTCTGCTCGAGACACAACAATGCTATGAAAAAGACGACTAGCAACATCAATCATGAGACTACCAAAGTCTGCTTAAGAAAATGAACCTTATAGTAACTGTTAAAAGAATCAGCAATGATAGTGCATATGTGATTGGTAGGGAAGAATATGGTATGGTTAATGAACAATTAGAGTGAGTGGTGAACTCCATAAGGAAACAGAAACAAGAACTGGGAAGGCAAGTAGAGTCTTTCTGAGACTGACAAATGACTGGAAAAAATAAGGAGACTCAGATAAGAACAAAGACAAAAGGTTATATGTTGCCATTATGATCACCAGACTGCTGTGTGTCCCTGAAACTTGGTAAATGTTAGAAACCCCCAAAAGGAAACAATGCATTCCATCAGAGATGCTTGAGAAATATACTTGGTGTCTGTTGAAGGGATAAAGCAAGAAATGCTGAAGAGGTCAAAAAGACAGGAGAGTAGACTGTAGAGAGAACACAGACCCTTGATAGGATACCACTCTGGGCAGAATGCAGAAAAAGAAGGTAATTGAGAAAAATGCATCTGCCACAGAAGCAGACTACAAATGAAGCAAGGAATGTGGCATTAGATAGACAGAGGTGAAAAGACAGGGTTGCTTCATGTGTCACAAGGCACAAAAGCAACTAATAATAAATAATACATACACTAAAAGTCTCAACCCCCTTGAAATGTAGAAGATTCCAACAGTTGTAAGCTACTGATTGCATTTAAATACATTAAACTACTTAATCATTCTTAGAAAGTTTAACTTAGAAACACAGAATAGATTGTGCTAAACCTTTTTACACAACATTTGCCAAGCCAATACAGTGCAACTGAGCAATTTCTTTTTTGTACTGGAGCTGCCCACAGTGATCTACAGAGCAGCACCAGGAAGTGCCAGCCCTTTGAGTCTTTGCTCTGGTACAACTCATTCAGTGAACAGCTGTGATACCAATTGCCTGTCTGCAGACTTAGGAAGACCACAAAGCACCAGTTCACATTCATTTTGTGCTTGGAAATTTCCCACAGCCATCACAAAGGCTGGATTATTTTTCAGAAAGTTAGAATTTTATGGAAATAAATGAGTGGCACTTGCCCAAAGACTCTCATGTGTATGCATGTATTTTTGAAAATCTGGTAAACAAAATTAGATTTCAAATCTTCAGGAAACTGACCAAATAAATTTACAGTATTTATATAGTAAATTACACTGAGTCTTAGATCAAACTAATCTGTAACAGTAATAAATTCTGAAAATCAAAATCTGGATAAGAAATGCCAAGTCAACCTTCATTTTAAAAGTGTCTACATTACATTTATTTTCCAACAAATACATCCACTGCTGTTGATAGACACATTGTAATCTTGGTAGGGAAGCTTCCATTTTGTGAGTTATGCTATATAGGGAGAAAATATTCTCAAACTGTGCAAAAGTCCTCAAGGAGCAAGTCTAGTTGAGGAACTATTACTTAACTAGAGCGATATGTAGAACATGCAGTTTACTAATAACTTAGCAACAGTTATATTGCAAATGTACAATATGACTGTATGGCTGAATGCCATACAAATTCAGGAGGAAAGAGTCCTACTACTCAGTGTTGTCTTAATTTCTAGTCAGACTGGCTTCACATGTCATGAGGGGTACAGTTGTTATTAAAGAACTGAAAGAAGAGTCTGGAAATCAAAAGTAACTGGATTCATGAGAGACCACTAAACATTTCCTTGCCAAGCTATTCCAATTCAATAGTATCAAGATGAAGAAAAGCCCTTTTAAGATGAACTTAATGAAGATATTCACAACGTGAAAGATTTCATTAAGCAGTGCTTGAGACGGGGTGGGGGAGCATTTTGGTTAGTGAGTGACTGACAACAGACATCTGCTTGAAAGAACAGAGTATCACTAGTGCAAGTTCTCCAACACATTTAGTACAGTGCTGCAGTATACACTATTTTAGAGACCTATTTTCTGATTTTAGTTAACTTATGGATAGACAGGAAAATTAAATGGGTCAAAATAAATAGCAAAAGACTTCCTTTTCATGAAGAAAACAAGATGCTACTAAACCATTCTTATATAAAATCAGATTTATATATTTTATCCACATATGATCTATTCAACAATAACAAGTGCAACACCTTTAATTATCAACGCTAACCATTCAACATCCTAATCTAGTGTTGAAGAACTATAGAATCATAGAAAGGTAGGGCCAGAAGGGACTTCAAGAGGTTATCTAGTCAGTCTCCTGCCCTGAGTCAGGACCAGGTCTGCTTCCTAAAAATTAAACAAACAAGGAGTCCTGTGGCACTTAAAGACTAACTAATTTATTTATTGCATGAGCTTTCATGAGAGAAAATCCCACTTTGTCAGATATGAAATGGGATTTTTCTACCATGAAAGCTCATGCAATAAATAAATCTGTTAGTCTTTAAGTGCCACAGCACTTCTGGCTTGTTTTACTGAACTAGATTAAAATTGCTGCTGCTTTGGAACTTGCTAAAAATAGTCATATTTACAGTGAGGATTTTTTATAACAGTTGCTAATAACTGGGCTACAATCTGCCAGCACACAAACACTTAAATTCTTACATTTGTTCATTTAATTCAGTAGAATCACTCAAGATTTTGAACTTTTCCTTCCACCCTATGGCAACTGGAATAAGCAAAACATTAAAACAGGTAGATAAGAGGTATATTGTTAACCAAGTAGATCAACAAACCCTTTGATAAACTCTCACTTCAAAAGCTTTTAAACCAGGGGTCTCAAACTCAAATTACCATGAGGACTAGTAGAGGGTCGCATGAGGGACAGTACATTAGCCCGAGGGCTGCAGCACTGAAACCTTTTCATACAACAATATTGCAAATATCAATAACAATAGTGTCATTGAGGGCTGCAGGAAATAGTTTTAGGGTCCGCATACAGCCCACAGGCTGTGTGTTTGAGATCCCTGTTTTAAACAAATAAACCAACCTAGTGCAGGAAGGAAGGTCCTCTCATGGATCAGTAACAGGTTAAAGGAAAGGAAACAAAGGCCAGAAATAAAAGGTCAATTTTCATAATGGAGAGAGGCTAACATTGACATCCCACTGGATTAGTGCTGTTCAACATATTCATAAATGATCTCTGAAAAAGGAGTAAAGGTGGAATAACCACCACCAGTAAAACAGTAATTGAAAGAAGGTCTGAGGGAATTACTAACACTGAAACCAAAGCCTACATAAAATATGGAGGTGAAGGTGATGCATAAAAGACTAACTGCGAGATTAGTCAACATTAAATTAATGGCTGTGATAACACGGCTTTTTTAATGGAATATATTGCACATAAGATACTTTACTTTTGGATTCCCACTACAAACTCAAAACGTGATTATTTGAGTGGGAACATTGTAGGGGTAGAAACTATGGTCATCACCTTAAATGCTCCCCATACCTCAACTTATTCTTTTTAGAATATCAGGGATGTAATTTTGATAATGTGACCAACATGCATTGTTTCTACACTGTTGAAATCTTAACATGCACTGATCATTTAAAAATGGTTTCAGAGGAAAACTCTAATCATGTTGACTCATCCCAATGTCATTTAGTTATTATAAGTATGCAGACCATGTTGACTAAGCCTCAGATATGAGTCACAAGGAGTATTTAGAGAAGTACCACACCTAACTGCACTGGAAACAGTTTTGTCAAGGAGGCACTTCCAGCTAAAATCTTGAAAACACGTTGCATTTTGAATGACTGAATCAAGATTATGATTAGTATTTACATCCTACATCTACCACCTTTATTGAACTGCCCATCAAAATGAAGCCCCCCCCCCCGACTTTTACTGGACTACAACTCTGCTGCTTTAATAAGAGTTATAATTTTTTTAGGGTAATAAGATACACAAGGACAGCTATCAGTCTTTTCAGTAACAGACTGATCTTCTCCCCGGTCCAAGGACTAGTATAGAATAAATGCTGTGCTTAACGTAGTCTGGAAAACTGAGGACAGAGATCTATCGTTTTCTAAAGAAACAAAAGCAACATCAATTATGCCCCACATTACTTCTGAACCCCAGTCCTCCACCAATCAAAAGGAGATTATTTGATGAGGAAATGAAGCATGCAGACACAAAGGCTATGTCTGCACTTGCAAGTTAATTTGAATTAAGGAGGCTTAATTTGAACTAACTTATTACCTGTCTATACTAGACTTTCATTAGTTCAAATTAAAGAATTTCTTAATTCGAACTAATGAAAGCTTAGTTTGAACTAGTAA
The DNA here is from genome assembly GCA_007922195.1 of Podocnemis expansa. Taxonomy (NCBI): domain Eukaryota; kingdom Metazoa; phylum Chordata; order Testudines; family Podocnemididae; genus Podocnemis; species Podocnemis expansa. The sequence continues at coordinate 5,720,427 of ML681967.1, read as the reverse complement.
GACCAGCCAGTTAGTTTGAACTAAGCCCTTAGATTGTTAGTTCAAACTAAGGAAGATATAGACAAGGATCAAACCTTAGTTCAAACTGAAGTTTGAACTAAGGGCAGTTAGTTCGAATTAACAAAGTGGACTAATTCAAACTAATATTAGTTCAAATTAGTACACATTGTTAATTTGAACTAATAAGTTCGATTTTAATTTGAACTAACCTCAAACTGATTAGTTTGAATTAAGAAATTTGAACTAACTTTTCCTACTGTAGACATAGCTGAAGTGATTTCTTCAGGGTTATACAGGAAAACTGAAGTGGAGCAAGGACTTGAACCCAGCTCTCCCAAGTTTCAGACAGCTCTATCCACTTCCCCATATATTTAAATTCCTAGTTAATTCAAGGGTTCAGGTATGTCCTCAGGGTATGCTATGTGGTCCTGGAACTTAAAACAGAACTCTTAAAATGCATAACCAGTGCTGTATGACCCCCTCCTTGTCTCTTTAAAACAAGCCTTCCTGAATAGGTCTTTAAATAATTGTTACACAGCAGGCAGTGGTAGTGGGACTGGTGCTGAAGAGCTGGATACCGGTGTAACATACAATCCAGTCTATTACTTCATTTTTGAAGCTAGCAATAACCCTTTACTGTTCTTCTGATTGATGGAACCAAGGCAACAATGGCGTCAAAAGTAGTTATAGTGGTAGGAAATGCTCCTTAGAGGAGCAAATAGATTGCTTATTGACTTCTGGCAAAACAAAAACAAAAAAGGGCATTCGAACTAAAAAGAGCATAGCACCCACACAACTAAAAACCCTTTCTTAACCCAGCTAGTTACATCTTTACAGCTTCTTGGGTATCAACAATTAATTCCAGCAAGGCTGATGTAGAAAGATGACAGAGGTCTCAATACAGCCCCAAAAGAGGATTAAGAATAACTGATTAATATCTCTATCATTAGACGACGTCATTTTGAGATTAAGCCTTAATACCAACCCCTCTTGTTGGGCAGATTCAGCTGCCCCAAGATTCAGAATAGGACAGTGTAGTGGATGACTAATCCAAAGTGGCAGATGGCATCTGGGAAGTAGAGGAAAACCCAAGTCAACGATAAAGATGCTACAATGTAAATATTTGTAAATTATGAGGCAGTCCAAGTTAATGCATCTGATGCGTCTAACTGAATCTTTTAAATATGTCTATTTACATTTCCATCTATTTTTTTAATTACAGTTACTGCAACTGGCTTTATGCTGTTTGCCAGTCTTATTGGCTACAAGCTACGCTGACATGCCAAGATATGGCTAAATGCTCATCAAGTCGTTTTTCTTGCAGACTCCTCAGGAGACTTCTCCCTGTCAAAAATCACTAAAGTACACAAACCAACCAAGAAATTCTCTGTTCTTTGTAAAATATATTAAAAACAAAGTTATAAGAGCACTTTTCCCACCATGAATAATAAAACAAACCAGAATGACTTAAATAAAAGTGTTGAGAAGCCAGAGCACTCATCATGCAAAACAAGAGCCTTTGGAGAAAAACAGCCCAACAGCCCACTTTCAACGCTCTGGTTTTGTATGATTCCTTGGGAGTTCATAACAGAAATCTTGTTTCTTTCCTCCACAACAAAGTGCTGAAGCTCAGAAACAAGTGGGTGAGGGTGGCTGAAAGTTACAACAGCCCTAATACTTCCAGCTTTGAGCTGCTGCCAACTATCTTCTGTGCTGCAAGTCCAGAAATTCTTTGTGGCAACCAGATTTAGAAAAGTCTTCAAGTGCTTGTGTAGTTGGCTAACGTAAGAGTCCCACCAAAGCTACAGGTGGTTTTCGAGGTGCCAGTGCATCAGCCACATTATGTTGCTATGACTTCACTTACAGGACTTTGTCTCAACTGTATCCAATGGTTAGCCACAGGTGTTAAAGTATAATTTGGTGGGCCCTGAAACCCTCCTAAATTGGCAGACCCCCCTCACACTGGTAGGGTCCCCCCTCACACACTCATGCTACTGCCCTCCAAATGCCTGCCCCCCACCTCAGCTACTGCCCCCCACGCCTCCCCCCAACACCAGCTACTGCCCCCCACCTGCCCCCTACATAGCTACCCCCATCCCAGCTACTGCCCCCGGCCCCTATCTCGTCCCTGGTCCCCACAACTGTTCCCCAATCCCTCCCTCTGTCATACCATCTTCCTCCACTGCCCTGGGCCTCCCCCTCCCCCTTTCCCAGCCAGGTTGGCTCGCCTGTCCCTGAACCCGCCCCCCCCAGACCCCTTTACCTGGGCACTGGGTCACTGGGGAGCAGCCCCGGCCTGGGCTGAGGCTCGGGCCTCAGCTTGCTCTGACTGAGCATGCTCAGAGGCTCTGAGCATGCTCAGTCAGAGCAGGCTCTGGCTGGAGCCTCAGCTCAGGCTGGGGCAGCTCCCTGCCTCCCAGAATGCACTGGAACAGCATTCCAGGGTCTGCTATTTTTAGAGGCTCAGAATCCAGGGCTTCTAAAAATAGAAAATGGAGCTGGAATGCTGTGTTCCGTTGCCCACTATTTTTAAATGGTGGGCCCCAGAATGCAGCATTCCGGCTCCATTTTCTATTTTTAGGGGCGCCGGAACGCTGAGCCCCTAAATATAGTGGACCCTGGAACACCATTCCTGTGCATTCTGGCCCACTTTAACACCTGGTTAGCCACGCTGCAATAACCAATATTTGCTATAGAAGCAATGGTGAAAATTGGGTTGGAAGGTTTTGAAGGTCGTCTTTGTTCACCCCTATGAAAAACTGCCTCAAAGACAAGCTGTGAATGACACTCACATTCAGAATCAGTTTCACACCCTAGCTACCTTGCTCTGCACATGCTCATGGAGATGACTTTTTTTTTGAGAAGAGCACCTTACTAGACTGAAATAACCCATTTCAGATAATTTTCGTGGGGCTCCAGTAGACTCCAGTCATGCAACAACCACTGGGTAAATTTGCTTTGGCCTTAAGGAAGAAATCCATCACGTTTTGCTAAATGTTATAAACATACCTCAATTTAAAAAAAAAAAGTCACTTAAAGCCTTATAAAAGTCTTTACAAATACGTAATGTTACAGCAATGCAAGACTGAGTCCCTGTACAAAAAGCTCCCAAAAGAGAAATTATAAAAGTTTTAATGGTGACTGTTGTATGCACTGGAAGTAACAAATGGGGGACTGAATTCCACACCACATCACTTCCAGTCTAATAGCTGAAATTTTCTAAGCATTGTATGCAATTTAGCCTAACATTTCCCATTCATTTTTAATACACATTAGATAATTAAATCCTCTACTGTAGCTTGAAAAAGCTCACTGATTACCACTATAGTTCACTTCATGGAGTATTTCCAAAGTGGAGGCACCAACCTAGACACCTCCAGTGAAGTCTATATTCTTCTACACCACTTAAATCAATTTCTAGAACTACTCACAAATTCCCTGCGAAAGCAACTGAACAGAACCAAAGTGGAGCTATTTTCACTACAATTTAATAAACAGAGGCTTAATATTCCTGCTGGTGGGGGAGTATCAAGATTGTAAAAATACAGAATTTAAACTGTGCTTCAATAACTTACTTTATGTCACAGGGACATTGCATTTCTTCCCAACCCATAAAACTACAAACATACATAGAAAATGCCAGCGTATGAGTCCACTGACCACAAAACAGAATGTATGACAATAAAGGCAGTTTCTGAAACTACATAAACCCAGGAACCTGCTCTAAGAGATTCTGGTCTAGCATCTCAGCTTGCAGATTTTAATCACTAAACAATCTGAAAGTCGTGAAAGCTGAAATACAGAAATCATGACCTCTCATCACAGCACACACATTTACAGCACACTCATTTTCGGAACTGAAGCCAGTGACACTCTCATTTCTGAAGTGCTGCATTCATTTTCAGCATCAAGACAAACCCAGCAAAGACTATAGCTTTACTGTGTCGTCTTAGCACCTGCAGTATTCGGAGTATATAGAGATCTATGGTTTTTGTTGCCTAGCCACCTAGGAAGACACCCACTAACAGTAAAGGTATCATTATATGGGTGGCAGGGGAGTTATGTCTGAGGGTAGAGGACACAGAGGAGTGGGCCAGTGAGAAGGGGGAATGGAGAAAAATGGGGCAAGGGCACATTAGCCCTACATTTTCCTCTCTGGTGTATGCATCCTGATTCGGGGGTTCTTGACTCCCCGCCTTCCTCATATAGGCAGGGATATGTGGAATGGCAAGGCTCTATGGTTGTTTGAGCCCTCTTGCCTCCCCCAGTGTACATGCTAGGATCTGGGGAGGGGAGGGAGAGTGTGCTCAACTACTGTGGCTGGTAGAGTCAAGATGTGTGTTGATGGGTCATACAGGAGCACCGTTGAATGAGAGCTGAGTTAAGGTTGCATGGGCAACCTTAAATGTACATTTCCTAATCTCCTGTTTGAGTTCTGCTGAAATAAACATTCTGCAAGGCCATTATAAACTACCAAGCACCCTAAACTCTAACATAACTTTTGCTACTGAATAAACCCTTTATGTTTAACCCACACGGAGCTAAGCATACTGCATTAAACAATTAAGCAGACTGAAGACAGAAGCATTTGGGGGGTAGGGATGGAGGAAGAGATGAATACTGGTCCCAAAAATTACGGTTATAGGAGGATTCTCATAGCTATGTCTACATCAGTGGTTTCCAACCTTTTCTCTGCATGACACACCGTGATACTTTTAATTATTTTGAGGCATACTAACAAAGTTTCCAAACAAACTTATCAATATTCATGAGCCAATCTAGAACTCAAGAGGATTTTCAGAAAATTCCATGCACACCTGCTCATACCTGGTGGCACACCAGTCTGCCATGGAACGTTGGTTGGGAAACACTGGTCTACACGAGCTTACTTGTTTAGGAGATGGGAGGGATCATCAATGAAAGCAACCTCTTAGCAGTCAGAACATGTAGAGATAAAGTGAGAAAGGCCAAAAGCCAAGTAGAGTAGGACCTTGCAAAGGGAATTAAAACCAATAGTAAATGGTTCTATGGTCATATAAATAGGAAGAAAACAAAGAGAGAAGTAAGACCGCTAAAGCCTGAGGATGGGATGAAGGATTAGGATAATCTAGGTATGGCTGAATAGCTAAACCAGGGATTGGCAAGCCAAAGGCTAAGATGACCCATTTAAAAAAAATGCTTCTAATAACCAAGTGTTTAGAGAGCTGTAATGTGTCTAGCTTCCTTGTGGAGAAAGCTAGGAGCTGGGCCAGGATGTCTGCTGTAGGGTACCCTGGTAGGGAAGGGGAGCCTGGAACCAGGAAAGGTGGGTCTAGGGGCTGTCCTTGGGAGGAGCAAAAGGGGCAATCGCCCCTGGCCCCATGGTTCTGTGGGCCCTGCACCGTCCCACAACAGCCGACCTGTCTCCCCCTCCTTCGCCACTGCCTTTGGTGTGGAGCTGAAGGCAGCAGGGGTGGGGAGGGGGGAGCGCAGAACCAGCCGCTGCTCTGGGCTGGGCTGGTCTGCCCTCAGGGCAGGGAACGGACAGCCCAGGGGCAGAGCAAGCCAACCCAGAAGCCAGGCTCTGCTCTCTCGCCACTCCTGGTGGCCAACTGTTCCGCCCTGGGGCCAGGGAGGGCCATCCCAGAGGTGAGGCGGGAGAGCAGAGCCCAGCCTCTGAGATGGCCCATGCACCACCCCTCCACTGCAGAGGGCCTCCATAGGCTGATTGGCCTGGGGCCCCATACCCCCCCGAGGGATGGCCCTGAGAGGACCCCCCAATAGCAGGGGCCTCCATAGCCAGGAGCAGGCCACCCGCAGGGACCCCCAGTGGCAAAGGGTGGACCAAGAGCCCAGAGTCACAAAAGGGAAGCCAAAGAGCCGTGTGTGGCTCTGGAGCCCCAGGCTGCAGACCCCTGAGCTAAACAAATACTTAAGCTCCATTTTTAATGAGGCTAATGATAAGCTTGGAGATAGTGATAGGGTGGCTAAAAGCAATGAGGATTTGGAGGAAGAAATTACCACACCCAAGGCAGAAGGCAAACTCAAACAGCTTAATGGGACTAACACAGGGGGCCAAATAATCTCCATCCAAGAAAATATTAAAGGAACTGGCACATGAAATTACAAGTCCATTAGGAAGGAGTTTTAATGTCCCTGTAAACTCAGGGATTATACTGTATGACTGGAGAACTGCTAATATAGCTCCCATGTTTAAGAAAGGAAAAAGAAGTGATCCCCTAACTACAGGCCTTTTAATTTGACCTCAGTAGTATGCAAGCTCTTGAGGAAAAATATTGAAAGAAAAAGTCATTAAGGATATTGAAGTTAATGGTAATTGTGAAAAAACACAAGATTTTATAAAAAGACATTGTCAGACCAACTTTACCTCCTCTTTTGAGAAGATAGATTTTTTTAGACAAAAGGAATGCAGTGGATCTAATTTACCTAGATTTCAGTAAGACATCTGATAAGGTTGCACATAAAGAATTATTAAATTGGAAAAGACAGGGATTAATATGAAAATTGAAAGATGGATAAGAAACTGGTTAAGGGAAGACTACAATGGGTCTTACTGCAAGGTTAACTGTCAGGCTGGAGGGAGGTCACTAGTGGAATTCCTCAGGGACTGGTCTTGGGACCAGTGTTATTTAACATTTTTATTATAGACTTTGGCACAAAAAGTGGGAATGTGCTAATAAAGTTTGCAGATGACACAAAGTTGGGAAGTGTTGCCAATACAGAGAAGGATCCAGATATTGTACAGAAAGACCTGGATGACCTTGTACATTGAAGTAATAGAAATAGAATGAATGTAATAGTGGAAAGTGCAAGGTCATGTATTCAGGCAGTAATATGAATTTTTGCTATAAGCTGGGGATACATTAGTTGGAGGTGATGGAGGAGAAGGACCTAATTGTACTGGCTGATCACAGAATAACTATGAGTCGCCCATGTGACGCAGCCATGGCAAAAAGTAATGTGGTCCTATGATGCATCGGATGAGATATTTCCACGGGAGATAGGGAAGTGTTAGCACCATTCTATGAAGCACTGGTGAGACCTTATCGGCAATACTGCATGCCATTCTGGTCCCCCATGGTTAAGAAAGGTGAATTCAAACTGGAACTGGTGCCAAAACAGGCTACTAGGAAAGGACTTGACAAAATTGCTGCCCAATTAGGCACCCAGCTTTAAACTAAGGCATCCAGTTGGGACCCCTCCTGCTGAAAAACAGCTACCATCACTTTTGGTAGCTGTGCAGACACACAACCCCACCTCCAAAAGCTGCCAAACCACTGAATGCCGCTGCAGGCATTGGCGGCTCTATATTTCGGTGCCAGGAGCTGCTCCACCACAGCTTCCAGTACAAACCCCAGGCACTATGGCAGCCTAGAGCCCCATATTTGTCAAGCCTTCTACTGGGGTGATCTGTGGAATGGAAAACATGCCATATGAGAGGAGGCTCAAAGAGTTCAGCTTGTTTAGGATAAGCAAAAGAAGACTGAGGTGAGAGATTGCTCTCTATAAATATATCAGAGGAATAAATGCCAGGGAGGGAGAGGAATTATCTAAGTTCAGAGCCAGTGTGGACACAAGAACAAATGGATATAAACTGGCCATCAGGAAGTTTAGACTTGAAATTAGGAGGAGGTTTCTAACCATCAGAGGAGTGGAGCTCTGGACTAGCCTTCCAAGATGGGGTTGGGGCGGAGGGGTCGGCAAAAAACCTACCTGGCTTTAAAACTCAGTTTGATAAATTTAGAAAGAGGATGGTATGATGGGGAAGTCTAGTTTGGCAATTGACTGGTCTTTGACTACTGGTGGTAGATATGCCAATGGCTTTTGATGGGATGTTTGATGGAGTGGGTTCTGAGTTACTGCAGTGAATTCTTTCTTGGGTAGCAGGCTAGTGAGTCTTGCTCACATGCTTAGGGTTCAACTGATCACCATATTTGGAGTCAGGAAGGAATTTTCATCCCAGGGCAGACTGGCAAGGGCTCTGGGGCTTTTTTTGCCTTCCTTTGTAGCATGGGGCCTAACTCACTCACTAGTGGATTCACTGTACTTTCAAGTCTTTAAATCATGATTTGAGGACTTTGATAAGTCAGCCATAGGTTACAGGTTTATTGCAGGAGTTAGATTGGTGAGGTTTTGAGCCCTGCATTGTGTAGGAGGCCAGACTAGGTGTTCATACTGGCCCCTTTAATTTTAAGTCTATGAGGCAAAGAAATGTGAATGGAAGGGATCCTCCTATACTCATCCTTGCATGGAAGAAAAAGGAGATAACTCCTTTGGGGAATGGATTACTTAACTGAAGTGTACTGGACCATTTTAATTCCTTAGGGAGAATACAGTGGTAACAAATGTTCTAATACCTAGTTTTCCTCTGGTTCTGCTCAGTGAAGTGGACATCAGAATTTTGCATTTTAATTCCCATTCCCAGTGAGAGCAAGACTGGATTCAGAATTAATTTGCAAGTACTACAAGCTTTGTTAGATGTTTATCAGCAGTATTTATCATAATCTCTGATTAAAGCAAAGGCACAATGAAGATTAAGTCTCCTAGTTCCTTTAGAAGCTGAACTCTTCTCTCTGGTGATTGTTCTAATTAAAAAAATATGGCAGAGATTTTATTTAATGGTTTATGCAAAGCAAATATATATTCAGGGTTTGTTTCACACGAATGTGATCTGTTAATACTGTCAACACTGCAGCATGATAAACCACAGCAGCAGTAATTGGGTAATTTAAACTACATGTGCACACATTTTTCAGATGAAACTCTGTGCCTAAAGTGACTAGCATACGATAGTGCCAAAATTAAATCAGAGTTTTCCATATTCAAAAAAGATGGAGGACAGAAGACCTAGGGAATAAAAACAATCTGTTTATATAAACGTTAAGTAAAATAGCAAACAGATAAAAATTTTCTATTAGCATCCTATATTGACTGGAATAGATTCTCCAGGATACTTGTACTCTTGCCCTATACAATGGAACACTTCAAATGAGCCCAGTTCCCAATTTAGCCAAACTTACCATTAACGAAGTCATACTTCATCCCCTTTCTGGTGGCTCTCTCGCACACTCTTGTCCTTAAATTTCTTTGGGCACAAGCTTCATCAGTGGGTTAGAGCTCATGAAAGCTTATGCCCAAAGCAATTTGTTAGCCTTTAAGGTGCCACAGAACTCTTGTTGTTTTAGCTGTACACAGACTAACACAGCTACCCCTAAAAGATGCTCATGGAGCTGTAAGATGTTTGTATTATGCTGTGTTTGCAGTATTGTTGTAGGCATGTTGGTCCCAGGATATTTGGGAGACAAGGTGGGAGAAGCGATATTTTATTGGACTAACTTCTGTTGATGAAAGAGACACTTCTGAGCCACACAGAGCTCACTTTCTATTGTGTCATGCAAGAGAGTGAAGAAGAGGTTACTCACCTGTAACCGGTGTTCTTCAAGAGGTGTGTTCCTGGCCATTCTGTTGTAGGTGTCTGCACGCCCCGTGCATGGCACACTGGAAACTTTTCCCCTAGAGTACCCATAGGGTCGGCTGTAGCGCCCCCTGGAGTGGCGCCGTCGCCGCTCCCTATATAGCCACCAGCCGACCCCGTCCCTCCTCAGTTCCTCCTACCCCACTGTCTGAGGGGAGGTGGGAGGGATTGGAATGGCCAGGAGCACACCTCTCGAAGAACACCGGTTACAGGTAACCAACCTCTTCTTCTTCTTCTTCTTCGAGTGCTGCTCCTGTCCATTCTGTTGTAGGTGAGTATCTAGCCTTACCTTGGAGGTGGGAGACATCACAGACAGAAAGCTTGCAGCACCGTCCTTCCCACTGCTGCATCCTGCTGCGCTTGCTGGGTGATGGCATAATGCTGCGCAAAGGTGTGCGGGGAAGACCACGTCACTGCCTTGCATATGTCCACGATCTTGGGCCCTTGTTGAATGGGCTGTCGCCCTTGGCAGCACTGTTCCCTCTAAGGCGCGCGGCAGCGCGGCCACGCGCTTAAAAAAATCCTGCCGCGCAGGATTTTCCTGCCCCCGCGCATGGGGCAGTTCAGGGTGGCAGCGTGGCCGAGGGGAGATGCACGGGAGTGCTGTGTCCGGGCATGAGCCTCAGCCCAGCCCCTTGGCCAGAGGAAGGGAAGGTCTGCAGGCTTGAGCCAGCCCTGCCACTCCTCCCTCCCCTTCCCTCCCTTCCCCGGAGACTGTGGAGGCTCCGCCTCTTCCAGCCGGGGTCTGGCCGTTCGCATGGCCAGCCCCAGCCTCCAGCCCGGGCTCCTCCATGCCGGCCAGCACCGTGGCCTCCTGCCCCCCGCCCAGCTCTTTGGCCAGTAAAGAGGGCTGGGAGGGGGAGGGGGTTGGTCAGGCAGCTGGCACAGAAAGCGTGGGGGCAGGGAGGGCGTGTGGGGAGGGGGGAGAAGGGGTCAGGATGGTGGGCTGGGGAGGGCTTGCGGGGGCTTGAAGAGGTGGCATGAAGATGTGGAGCTGGGGGTGGGGTTTAGGAGGGCTGGAATGGGGGCAGGGAGCTTAGGGAGTCGGAATTGGGGCAATTCTTCAGCTTTTTAAACAAGAGGCATGGCAAAGAGTAAGTGCCATTCATATCCTGAAGTTTGAAACTTCTCAAGTGGGAAAAAGGGAGTGCATAGTGCCAAAATGTCCCTTCTGTAACTAGATAAAGCTGTGGAGGTGAAAAATCTAAAAATCAGTTGTATATTTCCTGAAAGCTAGTGTGGATGTTACTTAAGTGGAGTGACTGAACAGTGAGAGTGTTTGAGCATGTTAACCCTGTGCTTTCAAAGAACCTGGAACATGTTTTCTCCAGAATCCTGTAACTCACAACAATTCATTACAAAACAAACAAGGATTCTTGTGGTACTTAAAGACTAACAAATATATTGATTGCATGAGCTTTCATGGGAGAAAACCCCATTTCATCAGATGCTTTGAAGAACAATTCACAGAAATCTTAGAGATGTAACAGAGATATCAGATAACTACTTGTTTTAAATATAGTAACAGCCAAAAGACTGGGAATCAAAGGAGCCATGAGATTATTCTCTTCACTATGCACCTTAGTCTGTCCATCAGAAGAAACCATAATGCATTAAAGTGATGTGGTATTTTGGTAGAGATTTTCTCCTAAATTGAAATGTAGCCCCAAAATGATGGGGCAGGTAAAGATACAAGGGACTGAAAATAGGCTTTTAAGAAATACTGTAGCCTTATCTTAAAGCAGCTAGAAGCCCATTGTTTTGATTTCAGCTGTGTTTAGCATCTTTCTTGTAGCAGCATTTTCCTGAAAAGTGATGCCTGGAATCTTTTTTTGATTTTTAAAATTTCAATAGAATTTACCCCTCTGGGACCATCAAGACATGTTAAATGCTGCCAATTTCCAAAGCGGTAGCCATGTTAGTCCATTCCAGGAAAACAAAACAAAACAAGGAGTCTCCCACGAAAGCTCAGGTGAAAAATAAATCTTAGTCTTTAAGTGCCACACAACTCCTTGTGTATCTTAAATGCTGTCAGTGATAATTAGCTGGCTTCCGTGTGAACTGTAACTCTGCATGTAGAACACAGGAGATGAGGGTATTAGGCAGAATTGTGACACCTAGGATCTGGATTGAATATAACTTTGGTCTTGGGTTGTTTGAAAGCCATGGATTAGTTTCTTTTGATTGTATAGCAATTTGGGTAAATTTTAAATAAATTGGGTGATTTTAGTAATAAAAAACTTTAAATAGTTTATATTAATTTTTCATTGGTCTAGATTTTTCAATAATTTTTGTTGCACGAGTTTGCACACAAATTTTATTCAGAAAAAGTTTTGCACACGGGTTGAAAATTTTGCACACAAGCCGCCAAACCTTAGAGGGAACATTGCTTGGCAGGTGTCTACCTCCCAGCTTGTAGCACTCCTTAATGCAAGCCTTAATCCAGGAAGCAATCCTCTGCGTAGACACCGGCTGGCCTTTCTTGTAGTTCACCACTGCCACAAAAAGCTGGGGGGTCTTATGAAACGGTTTTGTTCTTTCTATATAAAAGGCCAGTGCCCTGTGCACGTCCAGGGAGTGGAGGCTCCTCTCCTCCTCTGACGCATGGGGTTTTGGACAGAAGACAGGCAGGCAAATGTCCTGGTTCACATGGAAGTGTGACACCACCTTGGGCCTGAAGGATGGATGTGGGCACAATTGCACCTTGTCCTTAAAGAACAGAGTGCATGGTGGCTCTGCTACCAAAGCACGCAGCTCCGACACCCTCCAGGCTGACGTGATAGCCACCAGGAATGCGACCTTCCATGACAGGTATAGCAGTGAACACGTCGCCAGTGGCTCAAAGGGGGGTCTGGTGAGTTGCGACAGGACCACGTTTAAGTCCCACTGGATCGTAGGCAGTTTCACCGCCGGGTACAACTTAGAGAGTCCTGTCAGGAATCTTTTCACCATGGGGATGGAGAAAAGTGAGCTATGCTCGGAGTTGTTGCGGAAAGCCGCGATTGCCGCTAGGTGGACCTTCAGGGATGACAATGACAGCCCACTCGACTTCAGGTGCCATAAATAGTCCAGCATGCGGTGAATTGAGACCAACGTTGGGTCCTTCCTGTTGACCCCAGCCCACAGTGCAAATCTGTGCCACTTAGTGGCATACGTAGTCCTTGTGGAGGGCTTTCTGCTGCCACACAGAACCTCCCTCACCGGTGAGGAGCACAACTGCTCACTGTCCGTCAACCATGAAGGCACCACACGTGGAGGTGCAAGGCCTCCAGGTTGGGGTAGAGGAGTTGTCCACTGTTCTGGGTCAACAGGTCTGATCTGAGGGGCAACTGAACCGGGCTGCACCTGGACCACCGCATTAGAGCCGAAAACCAATGCTGTCTTGGCCACGCCGGGGTGACCAGAATGACCCTCGCCTTCTCTTCCTCTATCTTCCACAATACTCTGGGCACTAGCGGTGTTGGGGGGAACGCATACAGTAGGCCTGCCTGACCCCAGTGGATCTCGAAGGCATCCGCCTTGACCCAGGACTGCGCCCGTGGAAGGAGCAGAAGTCCTGGCATTTTTTATTGAGCTTGGAGGCAAACAGGTCCAGACGGGCATAACCCCACTTCCGGAAGAGCGACTCCGTCACTTCCGGGTGGAGGGACCACTCGTGGGTCATAAACCTCCGGCTGAGCTCGTCTGCCAGGGAGTTCTGGAGGCCCGGTATATACGATGCCACTGGGTGGATCCTGTGGCGAATGCAGAACTCCCAGAGGCTCATGGCTTCCTGGCAAAGAAGACACGAATGAGTGCCGCCTTGTTTGTTTATATAGAACATTGCGGTGGTGTTGTCGGTGCGAACTGACACTGTTCAGCCCCAAAGATGCTCTTGGAACACCTCGCACGCCAGACGTACTGCCCTGAGCTCCTTTATATTGATGTGTAACCGGGAGTCAGCATCCCTCCACAGGCCCTGTGTCTTGAGGCCGCTGAGACGCACACCCCAACCTACGTCCGAGGCATCTGTCGTCAAGTGAAGCGACGGCTGAGGAAGCCGGAACGGAACCCCTGAGCACAGGTTCGTCTCGCAGCCCCACCAACGAAGGGTCTCCAGCACTGGTGCAGGCACGGTGACCATAGTGTCCAAACTGTCTCCCACCGGGCGGAACACCCCCGCCAACCACAGCTGGACCGGTCGCATCCGTAGGCGGGCAAGGGGAACCACAAAGGTGCAAGCTGCCATGAGGCCCAGCAGGCGAAGGCATTCCCACGCCGATACAAGGGGGAATTTCGTTAAGGAGTCCACCGCCTGCTTGATGGTTTGAAAGCGGGTGGTAGGAAGGCTCACCCTTGTGGATGTCGAGTTGAGGACTGCCCCTATAAATTCTATCCGCTGTGTGGGGACAAGCACTGACTTTTGAACGTTTATCAGCAGCCCCAGGCGATCGAACACAGACTGCGTCAATCTCAGGTGAGATAGCACCTCCTGGCATGACTTGCCCAGGACCAGCCAGTCGTCCAAATAAGGGAAGAGGGTGACCTGCTTCTTCCTGAGATGCGCTGCTACCACCGCAAGGTACTTTGTAAATACCCGCGGAGCAGTGGGTAGGCCGAATGGGAGCACCGTGAATTGCAGGTGCTTCCGCCCGACGATGAAGCGTAAAAACTTCCTGTGCCGTGGGTTGATCGCAACGTGGAAGTACGCATCTTGTAAGTCGAGGGCGGCATACCAATTGCCCGGATCCAGAGATGGAACAATTGAGGCGAGGGACACCATTCAGAACCGAATTTTGCGAAGGAACCGGTTGAGGCGCCTCAAATCTAAAATTGGCCGCAGGCCCCCTTTCGCCTTGGGAATAAGGAAATAACAGGAGTAAAACCCCTGCCCCTGCAGTTTAGTGGCACCTCTTCCACCGCCCCTTTCTGCAGCAGCGCCTGCACCTCCTCCCATAGTACTTGCTGGTGGGCCTGATCCCGCAGGGAGCCACACAGCGTAGGGGGGGCTAGCGGGGGTAACGAAGAAAATTGGAGGGAATAGCCCTCCTGCACTGTTCTGAGAACCCAGCGGTCTTTTGTAATCTTGCGCCACTCTGGCGCATAACGGCACAGTCTGTTGAGGAACAAGGGAGTCTCTGGATCCCCGGCGCTTGCTAAGTCGCCCTCATGCTGACCATCAAAAGGTCTTTTTCTGGCCAGTCGATTGATGTGAGGCCCCCTGGCCGCTGGGCTGACGCCCTGAGGGCCTACAGGATCCCCTGCCCCTACGCCTGTCATCATCCTGGCGGCGGAGGTAAGGCCTCGTGAGACGAGCAGGTGGTTTGAATTGCTTCCTTTGGCTCGCCGGTGTATGGAGTCCCAAGGATTTAATTAACGCCCTAGAGTCCTTCAAAGTCTGAAGACGGGCATCCGTCTGCTGCGAGAACAGCTCTGGACCTTCGAAGGGCAAGTCCTGTATCGTGGCCTGTACCTCCTGGGGCAGCCCCGACGCCTGCAACCATGAGCTGCGCCGCACAGTAACCCCAGAAGCCATGGAGTGAGCCGCCGCGTCAGCTGCGTCTAATGCCGATTATAACAGGGCCTTGGACACAACCTTGCCCTCTTTGATGGATGCCGAAAGGGCTGATCTGGAGTCCTGCTCCATTGAGTCACTAAAACGCTCCAGGGCAGACCAGGCATTAAACATATAATGGCTAAGGATAGCCAACTGTTGACTGGCTATCCTTAGCTGCACTCCCCCAGTGGAATAGACCTTACGGCCAAAGAGGTCCAGTTTCTTAGTGTCCTTGGATTTGGGGGTCGAGCCAGGACGACCCTGCCTCTCCCACTCATTTGCCGTGGCTACCACCAACGAGCTGGGGGTGGGGTGGGAATAAAAATGCTCGTAGCCCTTAGAGGGCACAAAGTACTTTTTTTCAGCTCGTTTGGCCGTAGGGGGAAATCGAGGCTGGAGTGTGCCACAGTGCCTTAGTCGTGTTCTGCACTGTTTTAATAAAGGGCAGAGCCACCCGGCCCGGGCCCTCTGGGAGCAGGATATCCACCATGGGATCAGCGTCCTCTGCGATCTCCTCGACTTGAATGTTTAACCCGGAGGCTACTCGACGGAGAAGCTCCTGATGAGCCCTAGCATCGTCTGGAATAGCCAACGGCTTGGCCCCAGCCACAGCCTCATCCAGAGGCAAGGAGGTCGACTCCTCAAGATCCGGACCCCCCGATGGTGCCCTGGACCTCATGCTGTGGCCTCCACTGGCCAGGCTGGCCCGGTCCTGGTCGTCCCTTAAGGATTCCACCTCTGATGTCTCCCCGGTACCAGGGGGAGCGCTGAGCGCTGCAGATGGAGGAGGCCTGATGCCGGAACTTGGCATGGGGGTCCCTGAGCCAAAGGCTGGTCCTTGCTGCACAGCCCAAGGAGTCCAAAAAGGGCACTGCATCCCAGGCTGCCAACCCGACCACTGGGGGTGGAACGGCGGTACCGCAGGGGCCTGTTGTGGCTGAGCACTCATATCCTTATGCGAGCCACAAGGTGCTGACTCTTCTGCCGAGCTCAACGATGGGCTGGATCATGGAGACCATGGCGGTGCTGACAAGGACTGCACCGGGGAATGGTGCCAACCTTCCTCTCGGCGATTGCGGTGCCGGCGGAGTGGGGACGCACGGTGCCGGGTGGAAACCGGGGAGCAGAAACGGGGAGTCCCAGCTGCAGCCACTACAGGAGGCGGTACCAGCAAATGGTGCCGTTGGTCCAGAGATGGCAACCGGCTTCGTCCCCGGCCAGCTGCAAGCGGAGTCGGCTTCCCACGAGACGGTACCGGCCCTGGCACCGGACCCGCAGTCGGTGCCAGCAGTGCCAACTGGCTCGACAGAGTCTGTGCCGCTGCGAACGCCTCAGGAGTGGCCGGCAGGATCAACTCCTCTTCCAGGATGTCCCTGGTAGACAAGGAGGTTGACACGGGGCTGAGCGGTCTCTCGGGCTGGTTGTGCCCGGAAGCCGGAGACAGGGAAATGGGTCGGCTCACCTGGCTCTGTACAGAGTCCTTTCCCATTGTCGCTCGGCGCGGCAAACACCCCCTATCTACCCGCTTCTTCTTGGGCGGTACCAGCGATGACGACCGGTGCCAGGGCTCCCGGTGCGTCTTCGGGTGGCTAGACTTCGGTGCTGCCGACAGTGCCGAAGACGCCGGTGCGCTCTGCACCAACGGTGCCGTGCTGGATCCCGAGTCGCCGGGCGCCGGACGAAGGGCCTCCTCCATCATGTGGAGTTTTAGCCGCTGAACCCTTTCTTTTTGTGTTCTTGGCTTGAAGCCCCTGCAGATCTTGCACTTGTCAACGAGGTGAGCTTCGCCCAGGCAGAGTAAACAGTTGCCGTATGGGTCGCCCACGGGCCTAGGCTTCCTACACTGCCCGCAAGTTTTAAAGCCCTGCATAGCCCGGCCCCAGGGCGGGCTCTTACTATCCTACACTCTAACTAACTAACTAAGAACAAACAAGAACAGGAAAGTTTGGGTACTCCGAATGTCACTGGCCATGTGCAAAGCAGCTCGAGGCCAAGGAATGTTCCAGCGACTGACAGGGCGGTAAGAAGGAACTGAGGAGGGACGGGGTCGGCTGGTGGCTATATAGGGAGCAGCGACGGCGCCACTCCAGGGGGCGCTACAGCCGACCCTACGGGTACTCTGGGGAAAAGTTTCCGGCATGCCGTGCACGGGGCGTGCAGACCCCTAAAACAAAATGGACGTGAGCAGCACTCGAAGAAGAATAATGGTTACCGTTGGGTAACAACAGCGGCAGCTGTTGTCCTAGCAATGCAGCTGCTGACCACTGCATGCAGTATGTAGAGTGCCAATAGATTTTCACAGCTTGCTGCTGCAGGCTTAATGAAGCTGTGTATGGTCCTTTCACAAAACCATGTTAGCAGCTGCATTGGAGATCATATTCTTTAACCACTTAATACAAACTCAGACAGGAATTTAGAGACTAAATGCAAGGTAATATAATGATTTCAAGCCTGAGGATTCTCCGTTCCCAAGCATGAAACACTGTGCATTCTGATTACTAGGAATATTCAGCTTCTCTCCCCACGGGTAGAGGAAGCCTCTTTTAGAAGTGTGAGTAGTAGGAAATGGTTAGTTGGGATGAAATATGAGGGTGGGATAAGGAAAGTGAGGCAGAGGGTTCAGATTGGGGAACTTTATGAAAAGGGGCACTTGTGGATCCAGGAGTGTTCAGTACTTGTCAGAATAAAGGTACAGAGGAAGGTGGGAAACTTTAGCAGCTGGCAGACTCAGCTGATCAGTCATGGGGCGCACAGCCAAGTCAACTCTTCAGTGCAGTTTATGGAGATGAATTACTTGCATTAACAGTGGTTCTGAATTTTAAATAAATAAAACTCCCTTTATACAAGTATTTCCTCTACAGCAACGAATTCAGAGACGGGAACACATCCCCTTGCACAACAGCTCCTCTCTTCTGTAGACAGCAGCAGAAGGCTTCCTATCTTTTAAGAAAACATCAATACTCCACAAATACTTGGGGTTAATAATTTAATGTAAGACTATTTAATTGACAGCACTATGTTAAATCAGCTTCTACCATGTACAACATACAACTTAAAAGCCACGTGCATGAGCTACACACAATACGTAAAAGTTAGACTCCAGATAGTATTTAGGCATTTGATATTTCAGAAAGGCAGAGCTCCTTTGCAAGAGACAGTGCCCATACTGTGGAGACACCATCAGTAATGTTAACACAGTATTTAAACATGGTGGATTTCAATCTCTAACATTGGGACTGCCCCAAAATCTCCTCCACCCCACCCATGCCTTTCTCTCATTGAGTATTAAGATAAGAGCACAGTGGTTACAACCAACATCAGTTGGCAATCCTGAAGCTGATCTCTTGCATCATATTCTGACCCATGATGTATTCAGCCTCTGGCAAGAAGCATTCAGAGCAAAACTGCATGCGGGGGAAGCATTCTACAATGGGAATGTCAGAGGGAAAAAATCAATGTTTCATCTGAGCTCAGATTCTCAATTCAAAATTTGGTCATGAGCAAGCCAACATGCTTTGGCATGCAAGAGGAGCTGCTGAGAATGAACACCTACTTCTTCACATGAACTATCCAAGAGTCACATTCCATGATTACTCTGAGTAAGGTCCACAGCTTTCAAAGCCTCAACCAGTATCTTTTCCTCAATTGTTTTACTGGCCAAAGCTGTGCAAGTCAACTCCTCTTTGCCAAAGCTTCCAAATAAATAGACTGGGGATCCAATATTTGGCTTAGTGCTCCTTCCTTTTAAATGGCATATGCATGCACCAAAATCCTCTGCCAGCTACTGGGCCAATTCCTTAGAATTATCATAGCAGCTGACACACATTCTGGTACATGTTTTTGTCCAGGACAAGGAGTGATCACAGAAGGAAATGAGAGGGTGGTTGAGACCTGTCTGGCTCCACAAAGCAGCACAGGGAGCTTGCATTGTAACGCAATTAACTTTCCAAGAGGAGAAAACTGGATAGCAAGAAGCAACCACAAGCAAGACAGAAACCAAAAAAATCTTCAAGAGCCTGGTTGTGCAAAAAGGGAGAAATGAGGAGTTTCATGGCAAAAGATGCTCCATTTTATGAATTAGGAAAAAATGCCAAATTATATGGCGACAGAATTGCAAAGTAAACCACCTTGATTGAGGCAGTTCAAACCACTGAGAGTATTATGAGAAGTAAGCACCAGAAGTAGGCATTGATTTACTTCTATTCAACCTTTCAAGGTAAAATTTAAAATTAAAGCAAAAGAAAAAAAAAGTCACATGGCTGTTGTCCCCATCATGTCTGTTTGGTAGAGGAGATTCACTAACGACAGGTTGAAAACCTCATTTAACAGCAGTGGAGAAACCAGAATGGATGTTAAATAGGGACTGTTACCATTATGGTAAAGACAGAAGAGTTATTTACACAAACTTGTTTTGTTGTGTGACAATTCAATTATATTATAGTTTACTGCACTGCTACTTCCTGCCCATTAACAGGAAGTCACATCTAGCACTACACAAATATGCTCACAGTGAGAGTCCAGCAGCAACATTCCTGAAAAGCTTCTGCAAACAATAATTGATACTAATAAAATGCCTGGATCCATTACATACTTGAACTTACTGTTCTCAGCACAATTTCCACATGTCACAAATCCACATGGTCTGGCATATGCCCCAGCCTGTAATCATCCCTTGGGAGAAACCCCTGTAGTGTGCCAGGTCCCAAGGCCTTGCACATCTATACAGGAGCAGAGGATGTGCCTACCCTGGAATTTCAGCACTCGCTCAGATTGAAACTTAATTTCACCCCCCATATATCTGTATAAAGTTCTGTCTAAATTGCGCCTAGGGCCAGGCTCCAGGACCCCTTAAGGGTAGAGGCTTCAAGCCTGAGTCCTGTGGATGCTTAAGCTCAGACTCCATTGTTTTACAGTGCGAACACAACTTGGGTCCAGGCCCCCCAGACTTGGGTCACGTGAGTCCATCAATGCTGTCTCACAGTCCCCTGGGACAGTATTCTTTGTCCTTTCTATCCCAAGACTGGCCAGCCAGCTTCTAGGAATGGAAGCAACCCCCTTATCTCTAGTACAGCTGTTTGGCATCGAACACTTCCATTCTGTCCTGATCACTCCACTGCAAGCAGAATGAACCTTCTTCTGCATAATGGCCACTGCTGCGAAGAAGGCCTTGGCCAAGTTCTCTGTGAGCTGTCACAGGAGCACAGCCAGACTTTGGTTAGTCTCTGGCGTGAGGCGAGTCCACAGTCTGATTTTACCAAGAGTTCCAGGAACAATCACACATACCAGATAACAGTGGTGAAGCTGGCAGTGCTGGGAATAAGCAGTAACCCGGTGCACTGAGTGGCTTAAGAGGCTCATGACCAACTATTAGAAAGCTAGTTACAAGACCTGAACTTCTGGGATCTCACCATCATCCTGCCCATGTTGTGAGGAGTTTAACTGGGCACTGGGTACCATGCCTAGCACAATACCCAGGAGCTTCATAACAGCCTAGTCAGCTGGGAGAATAAACTTCCACCAGTACAAGACTGGGAAGGAGCCAGCAAATGCAGATCAGGCTGCCAAAATGACTTGTGCTCACACTGGTTCCCGCGGAGGCTGACACAAGAGCAGCTGGAGCACACATTGGGTTCGTATTCAAAGGAGCTGCCCGCTGTGGAACTGGCTACAAAAACACAAGAGGTAGAGGTAGCCTGTGCCTTGTAAGTCTCTAGCTATAAGTTTGGTTATTAATATAGAGATGGGAGGGATTTTTGGTTTATGACCCAGCCGAAAATTTATTGCAATCTATGGTCAGCAATATGTATCCACTACCGGTGAACTGTATGTCAGCAGACTGGCATCACATCTCCTCCCCCTCTCATCACCACCACCATCACCACCACATGGAATCCAAAATGGAGACTGGGAAGTACAAACAACAACACTGAAACAATCATTTAATAATTTTATTTATTTATTTTACTAGAAACTCATGCATTCTTACAGGGACGTGCCAGGGAGTTTAAAGAAAGAAATGTACATTGCTCTCCTTTCTGATAGTCAGTGCCATAGAAATCCGGCACACCAGAATGTAACAAGCCCGCTGTAAACAGAAGGGGGGGGGTTTGAGGTGGGGTAAAGTATAGTACATGTGTGATAAAATCAACATTCAGAATATGACTATATGGGAAGAAGTAAGGTTATATGAAATCCAGAAATGTACTGTGGAGGAGAGAATGGCTGTGTAGTTCTTTGAGTATCTATATTGTCATGTGTGTTTTCACTTAATCCCTGGGTAGACGTGTTTAAAGCAGCCTACATTGGGAGCCACATACAGAGGCAGTCACTCATCTGGATTCTGTGCTGCTCCATCACCTTAAGTCTAAAAGCCTCTCTTCCATACAAAGCTGGTTTGCCACAGACACCTTAGAATAAAAACTCTCTTTGCAGGTCTAGAACCTCTGGAATTGCTCTGTCATCAACAATGTGGAATGCCTGAAAGTACTGAGAAGGTTTATGCAGTAGGCTGTGGCTTCTTCCTACCCCCATAGGCCAAGGAGCTCTGCAATTTAAAAAACCAAAAACAATAGCACCATTGTCTGGGCAGTTTTTCCACTCTGAGTAACTGTTTTGTCCAAGATGCTTCTGGGAACAGATGTGTCTCAGAACATACTGATGCCCAATTTTACAAGCTAACATTTTTTTGGCCTTGAGATTCCACCACAAGGCACTTTTGACTGGGGAAGTACTGATCTAGTCATGAAGCACTGAAACAACAATGCACTGTTCGATGTCTGCTTTTAGGCCCTTAAAGCACTGAGGATCCTTCAGTCTCTGCTGTTCCTTCCACTCCGGCAGCATGGGATGCAAAACTGTCACAGACTCATCGAAGTGGAATCATTTCTTTGATGGACTTATGGTGCAGATTCGGGGCAGAGCCAACAAGCAGGTGGAGCACCAGAAGGAGGATTCACAGCAAGTGAAAAGGCACAGAGAGGCTGCAGAATGAGAGGACAGAATTTCAGCGTGAGAGGAGAAGCTTAAAGTGCAGTTTCTGGAGCAGGAATGTCAGCTGCCGGAGGAAGTTAAGAGCCCATCAGAAAGACCTGTACAAGAGGCTGCTTAGACTGATGGGCACCAGCGTACAGATTCCTATTGTACACATGTCACATCCTGAGTCCCCTCAACTACCATGTGCGGCAGATCAGGAACACTTTGGACAATTCCATGGTTGGCTGGTCCATGCAATTGGTACTTAGCAGCTGAACAGGACAAATCTATCCCATGAAGTCTTGAAGCCCATGTTGACCCATCCCACTGCAGGCCTCTGCTCCTGTGGAGACGAGCCAGGGGATATGCAATAGTAGGGGTTTATTGTTTGGAACCAGTTGTACTGATTATGCACTTGGTTTCTGTTAAAGGTTTTTATGGGTTTTTTGTTGTTGTTGTTGTTGTTGTTTGTTTTTACTGGTGTTTTGGTATGCTAACAGCAGCTGGACTGCCTGGCAGTGACTTAATATTGTGCTTTTCAACATACATTCAGAAATAAATGTTTTCATTTTATTACAAAATTTTATAGTCATCATGTCATTTAAAGTGTATTTCAATTAATAAAAGTAAACATGTAATAATGGCCAACTGGAAAGTTGTATGCAAACATCTTTTTCAGTACTTTTCTCTACATCAAGCCACGCTGTAAATCCATAGTTCTTCCCACTCACCCTCCTCCCCCGTTTCATAAACTGTCATAATATAACTGTAATGCATGGCAATTGACCCCTGACTTCTAAACAATGACTGGTAACGGGAAATCACATGATACACACAAAAAAAGCCTACAGAACGCTTGGCACTCAAAGTTTACTATTAATGGTGTAGATCAGGGGTTCTCAACCTTTCAGGGTTACAACACAGCTGGGAGGCTTCCTAGCTGTGTGTGACACACTAAACCTCCACCCCCACGTCTTAGCCCCAGACCCTTGCAGCGTCATGAGCACTGCTGGCTCTCCTAATCCTGCTTCGGGGCTGAGCAGGGAGAGGGGAGCCGGTGTAGCGCTGTTTGGCTGGTAACAAAATCTGTCAAAACATGGTTTTCAGCACTACGTTGGCACCAGGGCTGGGAGTCTCTGGGCTCGGGACTGCCCCCAGCCCAAGAGCTGCTGCCGCCAGCCCCTCTTGCCCTCCTTTGGGGCTGAGCAGGGCAGGGAAAGCTGGCAGCATCGGGGCTCAGAGGCTGCAGTGCTCCAGAGACTCTCTCCAAGCATGGCAGCCTCCAGCCTGCTGAGAACCGCCACAGCTGGCCTGCCTCACCTTGACAAGCCTCAGACTAAGAGATGGCAAGTTGGCGGCAGTGGTGCTCTGGCTGGGAGCAGGGTGGTGTGCCACCTCCCTGCTCTTCGCAACACACTTTTGTGTCGCAACAGAGTGGTTGAGAACTGGTGGTGCAGATATTGACAGAACAAGCAGCAATGGTCTCAAGCTGCAGTGGGGAGGTCTAGGTTGGACATTATGAAAATCTTTTTCACTAGGAGGGTGGTAAAGCACTGGAATGAGTTACATAGGGAGGTGGTGGAATTTCCATCCTTAGAGGTTTTAAGATCCACCTTGACAAGCGCTGGATAGACTGATTTAGTTGGGGCTGGTGCTGCTTTGAGCAGAGGGGGTGGACTGACAATCTCCCAAAGTCCTTTACGATCCTAATCTTTATTCTGTGATGATATTAACGTAACTCACCCATGCTTAAAATATATTCTAAAAGTTAACGCAGACTCTGACGAGCAGTCCATTCTTACATAAGTCTTCTTATGCAAGCCAAATTAACAAACCAAATACCTACAATACCCCCCCGTTCACCTCCACCCTACCCCCTACCCTGATTGTCACCAAATTCAGGCTTTTAGATCAATCCCCAGTCTCACACAGAATCCCTGGTGTCCACACTCCTAAGTGTGCCCACCCAACTACCTACAACTCCATCTTTCTCACAGACTTCCATCCTGATTTCAAGTATCAAGAAAGCCAAAATTTGCAAAATATTGATGTCTGAAGATATGCAACAAAGGGGAGCAAAATAAACTCAGTTTAATGCTACAGAAAGGCACTACATACACTTGTCAGATTAATCATGTTCATAGCAGAGTAAAACCTTCAGTTAATCAAAAGACACCACAGAAGATGCCTGCAGAACCCAGGGGCATTGCAACAGATTTTAGGGTGAAATTGTCTAGGGAGCATACTGTCGGGGAGATTTTCTCTTATAAAGGAACTAAACAAATAGAAGGATAATAAAGGAGATTGTTAAAATGAGCCTTGATACTGTTAGCACCACATATTCCATTTAATTTATTTTCTTTCCTCACTTTGGAAACAATTTCTGGTGGGGGTTAACAAGTGAAACAAAGTCCTCAGCAAGAGCACCCTCAGTCCAAAAAAGATAAGTATAGTATTAAAATATTCTATGATACCATATTCTTAACTTCATAACAGCAAGGAAGGATATATGTATCTGAAAATCCAGATTCTCTGTTATCTGATGTAATCAAGGTTATGTCCTTTACTGTGTACTATCATACATACTATTTTTTGTAACTAACAATTAAGCATATGTCAACATTAGGACAAAAACTCAAGTTATTCCTGTGTTAACTGCTTCTGCGCCACTCATCATCTCCAAAAATATATCCGATCACTTTGCTTCTGTGACCACTCACACCATGGCCACAGTAAAGTGATTGTTCAGTAAATCTGTTCCGTTGTTCAAATGAAGAGTTTTCTATTTGGGTAAAAAGGATGCAAATTAAAGATGGATCAGTGTGGTAAAAAATTGTTTTATACAGAATTCTCTAATCCTGCATTTATCAGAGCAATATCTCAGAGCAAAAGTGCAAAGGTTCTAGTATAGCCTCCAGACTTTTACATACACAAAGTTTCTACCTTTAAATTCACAGCTGCAGCCAGTGCTGGAACTAGGCATTTTGGCACCCAGGATGCACCCAAAGCAAGAAGTACAGAACGTGCCCTCAATCGAGTGGTGAAATGGAGCTGCTTGATAAGGTGCCCGGGGCAAAGCCCCTGTTGCCCCACCCTAGTTACAGCCCTGGCTGCTACATGCTCAGTGTAAAGAAAAGTACAACCCTCAAAACACTGAAACGCATACAACCCTGCATTTATATGCAGCTGTCATACTGTAACATTACAGCAGCAACCACAATATGAGTTAACTCAACTTGCCATAGTAGACACCTCTAAGACCAAATAGCGATTTGCATATTTACAGTCTTATTAACTGTGTAGCTCTGTAAATCTGAAGTAATTTTGCCAATGGGCTACAGGTTCAAGGAAAAGGTATTCATTTATAATGGCCTCTTCCACAACTCAAACAAATTTAGAATAATTCCTACAGTGAGTTATACCTTATTGCAAGTAAGGGACAGCTAAACTGACCATATACATCCATAAACATCCTCAACCAGGGTACTTGGAATCACCAACAATCATAGTTGACATTCATTGGGACCACATGAATTACAGTTGGTGATTGTATCACAATTGGTGAAAACAACAAAAATCTCCCTCTGCCTTTTACTAGTGCCATTAGGAGTGCCACGATTTTCAGAGTACATTTATTTATAATTTATAATATTTATAATTTATTAAGTATTGTGCTAACCCAAGTCCAACGTATATAAATATTGAAATGTATTAATCTGATGTTACACAATCTAAGATTACACTAGAATCCTTATACATAAACGAGATCATTTGACCCACTTTCCAAAGGCTTTCACATCCTTGTTGTCCACAGTAATCTGCAATGACATTTAGCAGTTCCTACAAAAACATTCCATCATACAAAAAAATTCATCTTCTCTTATGCCATTTTACTTTATTTGCCTGTACAAACTCTGTCATTTCCAATTATCGTTGGACAAAGCCTCCTCCAAAAAGAGTCAAATTATGTTTTTTTTACAACTTTCTATCACTCTTATATCTAGCTACTAACCACTATGTACTATTCATTTTCTATTTTACATTTAAAGGCTACATAGATACCCTCATGGTTTCAGAATGAATTTACGTCATACCTTCACAATACTGCATGTGCACTTTCCTCAAAAGAGAGAAACTGAGATTAAAACTTAAAATTAAGCAACTAGTAAAGAACACGCAAACTAGCTGTTAAAAATGACGTGTCCTACTCCAGCAGAAATCTCGATTCACTCTTGTTCCCACTTGTTATGTGACATATCACTCTTATTTCAAGTCCCCAAATCCTCTGGAAAATGAAATTCACTCAATAGTGAGGATGTTAACCAAGGCTGGAGATTATAATTATGAACTTAATACTAGATCCACCAGATAGGTAGAGCCCTACAACCCAACCCAACAGGACCTGGTTGCAAGTGATGGGCCAGGAGGGGAGAACTATTGGAGACTCACAGGCTTGGGTCAGTAAGTTACAGAGTGAAGAAATGTGCTGAAGAGCCACTGCCCCTCATTCTGCAGGGCATATAAAGCACAGGAAGGAGCGGCACTGGATACCATGCCACAGCCTAAAGGAGATGTGCTGACTCCACGGGGTGGTGATGCTGACTCAGATTGAGAGAGAAAAGTTAGGTTCAAGTTGTAAAATGACATGACCCACCCACACTTGGGTCTAGTAGGCTTGGGTCCAAGTTGGACCTAAAAATCAGGCCCAAGCAGACCTCTAGAATAGGGTACCGAATTGAGAATCAAGAGACATGGCTTATGCCCTGTACCTGCTGTGTGACCATGGGTAAGTCAATTCACCACTCACATGCTACTTCCCCTCCCACCTGCTGTCTGATTTGTCTACATGGATAGTTCCATTCCCCCAAAGCACTGACCATCTCTGTGCATTTGTACACTGCTTTGTACAGTAGAACCCTCATCTCTGTTGACAGGTCTAGGCACTAGTGTAATAACAAATTCACACAACAATTTGGCTGGATTTTGCTATACCTCAAAAATCTTGGAATTAATAACTTATTAAAATAGTAGAATCGTTGAAAGAAGTGTGAAGAAAGTTCAGCTGTGCTGTTAGCACAATACAGTCGGAAAGTCAGGGATCTAGATGAGATTTTATAGGTGTCTCTTAAATGATCTGGAAATTATTATTTGACCTTTTCATTTATTTCCCCTGAACAGTGGACATGTCAAACTGACCCAATATGCTGGCGTATACTACCTAAAGAGAACCAGTTTATGTTTCTGAACCATCTCTCTTGAAAGAAGACCCATTTATTAGCCTCTCACCTCAACTGCTTCTTCCAGAACTGATTTAGCAATTCTGAAAGTAACCATAAAATGTCGCTTCCCTATTTCCTTGTTTTGGCAACCTGTCCCTTATTGTACAATAGTGCAGGTAAATGGACTGTTATACTTATTATCTATACACTGTCTCCCATCTGAGGGTCTTCTTTCTAGACAACAGAAATTACATAGCTAAGATTAAGCAATCCATCTGGAAGTGATCACAGTCCAAGGTCTACACTTACAATACACAGTACTGCCTCTTCTCCATCCAGCAATCAAGAGAGGCTTAAACACATTAGGCAAAAGAATTTAGCTTTACAAAGACCATTACAACTCAAGAAAAAATGTCCTACTGGTGGTTAAGTTCAAGAGTTTTCTGGAAATTTATTAGTCATTCTACTCCAGATAGTGCAACTGAAGGCATGAAATGACAAATCAGCTTTTGAGTTCAGCAAATCTTGTTACTTCCAAAGACAGTCTTTCTGTTATTTACAGCTGATTTATATCTGAAAGCCCAAAGGACAGAGGATGGTATGTGCAAGCAACTATAATGACCCAAGGTCTTCCTGCCTCAAGGTCTCTTGAATGTTCAGACACAGAAAGATGACCGGGGAGAAGGCAAGGAGCAGTCTGCTTGTCTGTTTTTGTACCAGCACATCCAGTGTTAACGCATTATGACACTAATACTATTTTTAAGTTGTGTGTTCCATTTCTAGAATTTCTATTTATTTTCAACCAATCTGCTGAATTCTAAAAGGATTTCAAAATCCGCTCTTCTTGTTGATTGCCTGTGCAACTAGGGGACCTTGAGATTTACCTTGCTATAACACACAAATAGTTTTAGTGATTGTGGTTTCACTCCATGGAAGAATACTGCTTCAGAGACAAATCTTTAATCTCCACCTGTTTCTTCAAATAGAACATTATGGTTATTTCTCTGCTATTTCTAGCATATATTGCTGTTTCATTGCCCCACAGAGCCATTCCGGCTCATTTTCTGATTAAGTTTATTCTTTCAGTTTAACAGTATTCACATATCTGGAAGCAAAAATAATTCAAACTAGTTCCCCTTTCAGGCTAATCTCTGCTGAGATTAGCCCTCTGACTGGAGCTTTAGAACAATTATTTTATTTCACACACCAGACCTACTGTTGCTCTTAAATTTAATCCTGGGAACTGTTAGTGAATCAAGTTTCTACTTGAAGGTGATCATTTTATTCATCTCATATGCCACACCATTCAGGTACAGTGACATAAGTTAGCATCCTTCCTAACATGTTACAGGTACTTCCTGGTTCCATCCAGAGACAAAAAACCAACCAAACAAAAACACTTAACTCTCTTCTGACAGAGGATGGTGAACCTAAGTTATATACATTTATTTGAGTCATCTGAGTCAAGTGACTTGCTGACTGAACTGATATTGCTGTAGAGCAATATTCACCTAAAATAGCATTATTTACCCAGATGCTGCAATATTAAATATACAAAAAAAATTTTAAAATTGGAAGGTGACCATCTTTTGACCTCTGATACACAATAATGACCACACAGCTGACAACATATCATAGCAAGGTCATGAAATGGCAATGTTTATCTCCTTTTACTCTTATAGGCCCAGTATAAAACCAGTATGTGCTATATCCTTCCATATTTTCACAATTTAACTATTTGAAGTGAGGGTTGAAGTCCACATCAGGTATCTCCTTATACTTCACTTATTGTAACACAGATTTAAACAAGCTGTAGGTATTGACTCAATATGGTAACTATCAACATTACAAGGTAGTTAATTCCCAAATCACAGAATACCATGTGTAAACAGTGAAAAACAAGCTCAGGATGAAGAACCAAAGCTTCTAAGTGCGACCTTTTCCCCCTCTCCTTTTGGATGCATTTTTTTCCTAAACTACAATAGCAAAACAGGAAGTCACTTGCTCTACAGCTCATTTATACATACAGTCAGCTGCACCAGCACATTACTTTCAGAGAGAAGAGAATCTGTGTGTACTTTG
This sequence comes from Podocnemis expansa, assembly GCA_007922195.1. Classification (NCBI taxonomy): domain Eukaryota; kingdom Metazoa; phylum Chordata; order Testudines; family Podocnemididae; genus Podocnemis; species Podocnemis expansa. The sequence goes on along the minus strand of ML681967.1, from coordinate 5,691,143 downwards.
AGTGGTTCACTTAAAAATCAGACAAACAAGAACAAACTGCAAATATTTCCTGGGGGAGTCTCATATGATTAAGCCAAGAACACTCCTCCAGCAGCACCTGTTCTGTTTGATTGCCATAGCAGTCACCAATCCAGCTCAGCCAGTTGTATAGCAAGACTTACTACATCTATACTAAGAAGAGATAATGATTTAATCAACTTTTAAAATGAAAACTGGTTAGATTTTTATCCATGTTATTTGACAGCTTTAAGTTAAAAGATCAGTGGAATAATGGAACCAGAAACACTGAAAGATAGCCTGGTTCTCAATGATTTAAGAATTATAATAAGGCTATTTTCTAGCAGGTTTAGACCAGGCAACAAGGATGCTCTAGGTCAGTCAGTGTTAGCTTTATGTTCATCTGAGTTACATACAGTACTCTAGTTTCTGCCTTTTTTCAATGGCTGAGGTATACAGATATTGACACAGCTGCACCAACGTCCATAGGAGACCTGAGATTGAACTCAACAGGTGAGTACTTTATCTGAAGTTCCATTGCTCTGGATAGGAAGAACTTGTCCCTCCAGCACTCCTGTTCCGATTTAGCAACTAACTTGCCATCTTATTCTGCAAACCTGTCCGGAGGATCCATTCTGCTTGGCAGTGTGCATAAGAAAGTAAAAGCAAGTATTGTAAAGGAAAGAGTAAAGTACGTAGTACTGAAAATAATAAAAACAGCTCCAGGAGTTCAGTCTGCGTAGAATATTAATTTCATATTTAAGAACAGGCATAGGGGGTGAAGAGCAATTAATTGGGCTCAAGTTGAACCCAGGCAGACCAAAATGAGACTAGTCAGAAACAGGAAAAGCAAAGCTCCCAATCTGATTGGTACCAACCCTTAGCTTGTGTCTGATCATCAATTAAGCATGGATAGTCAAGCAGCTTCGGTATCTAAAAATGCCTTTGATTATCTCCAGCATGCTAGGAAACATTTTCCCCTCCTCCCAGATGCAGACATGGCCACAGCGATCCAGAAGTTTGTCACTTCCAGTCTGAGTTGCTATCACTCACTGCATCCAACACAATGTGCAGACAATGAACGTGCCTAACTACCCAACATCTACATTACATCAGAATCACAGAACCAGGCATTGGATGCAACCTTGAGAGGTCTTCCAGTCCAGTCCTCTGCAAGTTTAAGGCCCTCCACTGCTTGCCAATCAACTTACAGCACCAGTTTAAAGTTTTGGTCCTAATCTTCCATGTAAATAATAAATCAAACCCCAGACCTACTCAAAACCAAAGTTCCAACTATGAACCTCTGAAACTGTTGCAAAACACTGGGACAAGGCACATTACAAAACTGACGAAGCACATGAGTGCTGGGAACAAAGTAAAGCGTTCTTCGTGAAAGAGATCCGGTGATGAAGCCAACTTCTAAATGTGATTTGTGAATCCAGAGTTTGAAAGTCTTTAAAAAACACAGCAAAATCTGCCTTTTCTCGAAGGCCTTTTCTCAGACTTTCATTAAGCCATACTTCCTTTGCAGTACATCCAACCACAAACCAACCAAAATGACAAAATCAACAGTAAATGAAGTTTGGAAAGTCTTAAAGAAAAAAAAAAAAACCCTCACAGTGACTTCAACCCAACTTGAGAGACGTCCCTGATATTTTATGATATCTCCCAAGGACTCCACTACCACTATCTATGTTACCTTGAATGTGCTCAGTTACTACAATGATAGGTGAAGTATAAAACAAAAAAGATTTTTAACATATCTAGATTCTGAAGAGTGATGGCTCCAAGTATGGCAATGTATGCTCAATTATGGCACCTTTTGCAACTGCTCTATTATTGTTTTATCGTGGCTGCTGGGTTAATCAAGTAAATTGTAGAACTGCTGTTGATTTGGAGCCCTTCCCGCTGACTGTGCTGGTTTGTCTCCTTACTTTTCTGGCACAGAGCAGCCCCCCATTTTGCCCCAATTGCAAAGGCTACCCAGAATCAGCTAACTTACCCGCTGACCAGGAAAGGTAATATTTAGGAAACTTGTACAATTTAAATAGACAGAAGGTTAGGAACTTGGGAGCACTTACATTTCCTAGTCAGCGTATCGCAGTTGTTCTAGTCCACGTGCAGTATGAGTATATGCAAATAATTTTGCCATTTGATGACTTCAATCCCAATTTTCTTCTGCAGATGCATCTTTAGAGTCATGGGCCCCACAACCACACCCATTCTGTTAACTATGTACATGTTTTTAAGAGACGACCAACACTTGTTTTCAAAATGTTGTCCAAAATAGTACAATTAATAAAAGAGTGTTTTATACCTCTCTAGCTTGTGGCCCTGCCCTGAAGACTGTACAATCGCCAATTTATCTATAATTTAGGTATGATATATGAGTGAGGAAGCTAACAATGTTAAAGGTGCCAAAGAAACACAGATAAGATCAGGTGGCGGCACTTAGTTTGTCTTCATTTATTGAGCCAAATTCTCTTCTTGTTGATGAATATACAAGAATCGAAAGCACGTGGTACTCAGGTAAACTGTGAATTCAATGCAGATTATCCACACAGCCCTACTATCAACTTGCAGCAAAATTCTGACACTTGTTTTAACTTCCAAGTTGCACAACTGCTTCAGAGAGCTACAAAAATGAACTGAAGTGACAAGGGCAACTGTAACCATTTGTTCTAAGCAGATCTAAGTCAAAAAATTACTAGTGCACACAAAGCCTCAAAATTTTCTCTATTAGAACAAGCTTTTCCACCCAAGAGTGGCAGTTTCTTTGACTTTCTGTATGCCACAGAAGATTGTTCAATGTAAACAGCTAATATATTCAGGTAGTATTTACTGTGATTCTATGTCTGCCTAGAACATGTGTGTTGTTGAATAATAATTAGTAGTCAGAGGAACGACAAACCTTTTCCACAGCCGTAAAAGAAATATGAGGTAAATTATCTATAAATTAAAAGTAGAACAATGACTACTTCCATTTTAGTAATGGCAGATTATCACGAAGCATATGTCATACTGTCAAGTGAATATTAATCCAAAGTATACCCCAGTTAAATTAAGCAGTACCATAAAAACAATCTTTTTTTGATCCAAAATACAGAGCCAAGGAAGGTTAGTGGTTGACTTTTGCCTTGAAGTTTGAGGATGTATATTCCTTCCCAACATTTTAATATGCTACTTAAAGAAGTGATCACGGGTGTGCTCCATATATTTGTAATACATTTTTGTATCTTGCTGCAGCCTTGACTTGAACCTCATGATAATGAGTCCACAGACCAATTATACATTGTGTACTTTATTTCCTTCCATTTGAAGTGGGCTGATTTTCAATTGTGTTTGATGCTCTTGTAATCTTAAGAGGACTCCATTGACCTCTGTACTATTCATAGTTTTGTGTATCTCTATCACACCACCTATGCATTGACTTCTCTCAAGTACAAGTGTCACTGTGCTGATTTGCGAAAGTGAGAACTTTATGTTCAGACTGGTAAAATGTGTTTCATGTCTTCCTAGTAACAATGGTCTAAGGATCATACTGATATATAACTTCTGATACATGACTTCTTCAAAATTGCTGACTCTTGCAGCTTGTATTTAGCCTTGTTATTAGAGATATCTAATATTATACTAATGAGGGGTTGTTTTGGAAGTAATCTAAAGAAATTTAAGAAACAAGGAGGAAGGACAGAAAAAAATTCTGCTACTGGCCTTTTGGTATCTCAAGCACCATTTTTTAAATGAGGAGACAGATTTAGTGCAGTAATGTGTCCAAGGTCACAACAAGTTTGTTACACTGCAAGAACACCAAGTTTTATCAACAGTCTGCCCACAGCAAGCCTATCTAAAGTTGGTATTACTCCATTAAGCTCTACTTCTGTGAATCCTGAATTCATTTCTAAATAAATGCATTCAGTACAGAAGCTACTACAATACATCTATCTGAGATTTGTCTGCTAATGATTTTCCCTATTCTTTTCATCGCTTTCCTTCCAAAGTCTACTAACACAGACCCCACCTAGTCACCTGCTGACCTATTTTTAACCATGCCAAGTAAAAGGCCAGTCCTTCTTCCCACTGCTTGGGCAAACCATTTGCTGGATGTTATATCCCTATGCTCCTCTTGGAAATAGTTAAAAATAGTAACTTGAATGGCAATTATAGCCTTCACTAATTAGACTCCTCTGTCACCTATTCACTTCATGTTTATTTGAAGCTTGCAGTGCTCACACATTACACCAAACTCTTCAGCTTGTTTTTTCTTTTACAAACAGGGATAGAATTATGAGTAGTTCATAACTTTTTCTAAAGGAAAGACTACATTGATTAACTACTATGGATAGAAGATACATTGAAAAGAGAGCCTTTAGAAGACATTTCAAATCACTAGAGCGCTCACTGAAGTTAAACACTAGCCATTCAAATATACAAGAAAATAAAAGTAAAGAGAAATCTTACCTTAAAATTTAACTTCATTTAATTTAAAAAACCAAGCTTAGCTGAAAGTGTTGCTTGACCATTAGGAATACTTCCAATCACCAGATCTGTAAAATCAGAAAATAAACAAGTTACTTTCTTATTCCTAATCCATTCACTTCTAGTCTTCAATTGCCTCAGTGCAGCATGTGGGGAAGGAAGTAACTCAGGAAGGTATGAGTTTCCTTTTTCCCCAAGAAAGCTGGGAATTTTCAATGCCAAGAACAGTGCTGCTCAGATCTAATTGTAAGAAAATGAAATTAAATGCATGTTTCTACATCATACTTGCAGGCTGAGATTTAAAAGCTGATGTCAAAAGAGACATGACCGAGGTGCTGCTCAACACTTTGATAAAACTTAATGCTATTCTAGTTTCAAACAGATAAGTCCAAGTCTTAAAGGTGATGCGCATTAGTGGTTTATTTTTAAAAAAAGATTGAAAAAATGAATTGAATAACTTCTGTATCTAATGCTAATTAAAATAAATTTAGCATATATATATATTGCACTTGTCTGCATAGGAGAAAAAAGGAGCTACGGAGCCTAAACATGAGTGAGTTACAAGTTTAAATTTTAAGCGTCTTTTCTTTGAGGAGCTATGAGATGAGCAGCACCCTTTCTTTGAACACTAGCAAAAACTATAGCTCAGTGCTCTTTGCTGAAGTCGCCCCTCCAAGTGCAAGAATATGAAGGGACAAGCAGAAGCAAGCCTGAAGTGTACTGCAGCCTATGGCATAAGCCCTCAGACATTCAACATGAACAGACAAGGAATCTTGCTGCACTTTTAAAGACTAAAAAAATGTATATATTGCATGAGTTTTCAAAAGAGATCCCACTTCATCAGATGCTTGCAGATAGGAAAAAAGTATAGGAAGAAGGGATAAATGCAGTGAAAGTAAGTGCCCTTTTGTCCTCCAGATGACCCATCAGTTCAGCTGAATAGGAGTGGAACCAAGTGATGATGTCATGCTCCCCCTTTTATAGAGTTTCTGCTTGTTAGAACAATTCATGTATGTGATGTGGCAGCTGCTTCCCTATGGTCAAACAGACCCGTTACAAACATGCTTCCAACAGCAAGGTCTTTACTATAAAGAATTCCTGTTTCCTTCAGAGTAAATCTGATAAAGCAACATGCATTGTAATGGCACAGTGGGGAGTCAGTGGTATGTAATGAGATTGACAATGTGTGCACATCAATTCCTTACCAGAATGAACACTCCAGGACTACAGTACCCTCATTTGGATGAAAAAAAGACATGCACTTCTATGGATTTATGCACAAATGACAATTATTAACATCTCACAAACAGCTGCTACAAACCTTAGCCTGCTGCTATCTTGGAGAAACTTCAATTCTACAAATTTCCAAATGGACGTGTATTAGGTTTTCACTTGGATAATGGTTCATTGCCAACAACCATTAAGATAAAGATTTAAATATTTTATATAAAATGCACCACTACAGTGCTATAACAACACTATCCATGAAATACCACACAGTTTCACCAGAACACCTACTGTACCATTCTTAATAGGTAGAACACTTATTAAAAAAGGAGAGTCCACAACTTTGCTTGTGCCTGAAGCTACATTTCAGTTACAGTTTGGGAGAGCTGAGGGAACGAGGGTTCTAGGTGCTGCACTGTGTGGAAACCAGTAAGGTGCTCTAGTTACAGAAGATGAACAAAATAATAATGTGAAAAATCAAAAATTGCAAAATTCTAACTGAATTTGGCCATATCTGATGCACTCAGTACCCCAAAGACGCAAAGGTTTTGGCATGTTGCTTGTTAGGAACCAAAATACTTTCTTCTAATGCCAACAAGAGTGTTAGTGGGATGTAGTGAAACGGAGGGAAAACAAAGACTTTTTCCCAAATACTGGACAAACCATGGGTCATTGCTAAATGCAATTGACCTTCCTACAAGTAAACTGAAATGACCCCTGAAAACCAAAAATGTAATGTTCTCTTAATCATCTTTTATTCATTCTTAGTACCACTGTGCAAGGCATTGAAGGGCTTTTCTATCATGTGTGAGCAAAAAGCTCATTTCCCTGAACAAAATCCAGTGCAGAAAGCAAAATGAATCAGCAACAGTCTATCAGTGACTGCCTGCACATGGGTGTGTTACCTGCTGTCCCCGTCCCATCTCTTCCATTTACTTATGCTATGAAGAATCTGCTCTTGTCCTTCCCGTTTAGATTCCCCCAGAGACCTTGGACAACTGGCTACCTAATTTTGTTTCATACTTGAAGCTGAACATTATTAGACCAGGATATGGGCATTAAACTGCTACTAAGAAAAGCACCTCTTGGGATGAACAGTGGGGCTTCATCAGTGAACAAGATTACAAAATTTGGCTACTTAGACTGATTTTAGACTAGTTATTCTTCTTGCATTGCATAATTTTTCAATCTCATTTCTGAAAGGGGGATATGTTTCCTTAATTATTTTCCTTTTGTCTTCATTTTCCTTTATCAGCAAGGGAAGATAACTTTTTGGTCTCAATCACACATATAAGGGACCAAGTGCTCACTAGCTCAAAGAAATCTGGAATTTCACAAGCAGTACTGGCAAAAGCAAGCTGAATATCTACAAAACCAAATGATCCATTAATCAAAGACATTGCACCAACCATTCCAGGGAATTTGTCTGAACAGGTATAGCAGACTTCAAGAGAAATCAGTAACTTCCCTATCAGTCCAAACACTTGAAAACTCCCTATGTCCTAAAAACCCAACATCTGGAACTAAATGTCCAACATCCAGCAGCAGCATCTGGGAGCCAAGGCACGCAGTGCTACCTGCAGTATTACTGACAACAATGCATTTATCAAGCTCATAAGCCACTCCCCACTCCTGGCAGAATAAAATAAAATAAAATAAAATAAAATAAAATAAAATAAAAACTATACATTTGGGGTTTTTTATTTGTCTTCTGTTTCTCAGAGTTGGACAGATCTATTCACGTCACAATTCCAAACTTTTCTCCACAACCAGGAAGCCTAGAAACTTTTTTTTTTTTTTAATGAAAACCAATGTTTTCATTTATTCATGTGACTAGTCTAGGGGTTGAAGCTTGAAGGAAAACAACAAGTATGAGCCAAGTGGTAGAATCCTTCAAGCTGGTATAAAAGAACTTCATCAAGTTGAGCCTGGATGACTCAGTGACAGCTTTATGAATTTTCACATCTACCTCTATTATTTTTGCTTATGAAAGGAGGACAAAACAAATGGAGGCAATGGTCTTTCAGTATGTTTCCTTCAGGGTTGCTTCCCCACCACTACCCCCGCAACTGGAGGATGTTGGACATTTTCAAAATTAGGACTTAGCTGCAAGATGAACCTTTCCCAAGTCAGCTGTTTGCCATGATAAATTGACAAGCCTGACATGCAGGCCATGTGGTCTGTCCTCTTAGGAATGCCCATGGCTTCCACTAACTCCACAACACTTTCACCATCTCCCTATTTTAGTCTTCCGCTCTCCATCTGCATTCCAAAGAGAGTAGAAAGTGGTAAATATTTCATATTATCATACCAATTCAATTAGTACACTAAAACCCCTCATTCCACTATATTATTTTCAAAGGAATGTGCGTGATTTGATACCTACACTAGACTTACCAGCTCTCCCTAGTCAGTACAAGAGATATCCTGACCTTAATAGCACTAGTCAAATACTGTATTTGCTGATGTTATGTTTGTCTTGTCTTTCCATTTTGTTATAATATTCGTAGAACAAAAATATTCTCCAGCTCTTGGACTGCTCAACTATTGGAATTACGTTTCTGAATAAAGAAGAGGTTCGCCTTTTTTAACTCCCTTCAGGGCCCAGTTCTTAACTCCAAATGGTACAGTATCTAGAGACATAAAATGTTGGCTCCAGTTTTGTCCAGAAGAAATGAAGAGTCGCTTTTCATGTTAGAGTTCAATCCATTTTTTAAAAAACAGAAAAGTAAAGGTTTACTAGACAACGCTGCCAGGCAGAGATGTGAAACACATTCAATGTGGGGGGCCACACTGGAAGGCAAGACACCTTTCAAGGGCCACATGCTGCACAGGTTCCCCAACCCTTCCCCATCCATGTTTAGAGCAAGAACATGTCATTTCACACTCCATTTTCATAACAAAACAAAACAAAAAAATCAATCCTGATCCAGCCCACGGGCCATCAGTTTGACAACCCTAAAACTAGAGCTTCAATCAGTCTTAATATAAATAATTTATTAAGGCCATAGTTGCCGCTAATATTCCTGTACAGCCTTTCTTAGCAAGATCTTTAAAATGCATTTGTCCTGAATGGTACGTCATCCTGGCATCAAAATGTAGTGTCTTTCCTTTGATGACACAAGGGTAAATCAGACTGATTGAAAGGAGTGATCTGAAATAAAATGTAGTCATGCTTTATTGCCCTTCTGTGAAGTCAGGCACTAGAAAGTGCCAAATGTCAAATCTATGTACTGCTCTGTCACTATGTGAAGGGTACAGACCCTGTGAAAACTGCTTCAGAAAGAATCCAAAGAGGGCCAAATATCAGTTATTGTTAGCAGTGTTGGACTTGCATTCTTTAATATAAGGATTGCTTTTCTTTTAATGGATGTGTGATGGCTCTAGATTTAAGCACAGGACATAGGCCTTTAAAAACTGGATTAAATAAACAGTTTTCAATACTATGAAATAATACACAGTAGAACAACGCCAGGTAACACTGGAGAGAAATAATCAGAGTGCCAAATGCATAAAATATGATGGTTGGTTGTTCCTGATTTGGAAGCTACCCTAAAATTAACCTTTATTTCCAAATAGACCATCTGGAAGTAGTTTAAAAAAAATATAAATAAGATGTTGAACATAGTTTCTTTGGGAGTGGAAGTGCAGAGGAATCTTCCTTTGAAGAGTTGCAGTTCTTTACTGAGAGCAAAACACAAACATTGAACAGGGCATTCATGCTGAAATGAACTGATCTCCCACTTTCAAGTCAAAACCCTTGCAACCCAACAGCACCATGGACTGAATACTCAAATGAGTAGTCAGGCTTGTATCAAGATTAATTGGGCTCATCAATCCCTTACAGGGTGACTAAATAAGTGTGGAAAATAAGGACAGGAGATGGGGATTTATAATCATCATAATGCAAGTAAAAGATCCAAATATCAGGACTTTCCATATAAAATCAGGACACCTGTTTACCCTAACTCTTTATGACATGATATGGAGCCAATCAGTTAGCTCATAACTTTTCCCAAATATGCTTAAGAGATGTGTGATGTATCCTAGATTCTATGCAAACAACCTAGTTTCAGCAAGGTCTTTAAGTAAATTAGTTCAGTTTTTAAGTTTACAATGTCTGCTTGTGTTTTTTTGGAGCTTTTCCAAAGCAATATTAAAGGAAACAAACATGATGGTATAGCAATTAACCCCCTTAAGTTCTTAACAGTTCTAAACCCCCCTTGAAATTTTTCATTAATGTTGCATTGACTATTACTCTCAGTCTTGATTATTTCAGTCTCTAAAACTGTAAGTTAAGTCTAATTTCAAACATGACCCAAATGGTGGTTCCCTGCACTTACAGTCATAGGCCCCAAAAGCATACTTCGAATATTGTCACAGCTACAAACATCATAAGCCATTTTAGCCCCCTTCAAGTACCTGTTCGGTGACAGATGTGGTTTCCTGCACCTCACTCTGGGTAGAATTACATGGCCCAGACATTCACCCCTCTTAGATTCCCAACCATGTTATTAACACTGAACCATCTTGATTTTGGCGCCTGTAATAGGCTCCATTCAGGAGCCTGTGACAGTATATGTTAAAGATCCTGTTTGCATCACTGCAAAAACAATACATCACTCATTCATTCCTCCCAAAATGCAAAGCACGTAGAGTAGACGATAACCGATAGAATGTCTAGGCACATGGATCTTACAGCTCTAATTCTCACTGACAGCTTTTTAAAATTTTCCTCACTTCAGAGAATGCCATCTCTGGCAGGAAGCAGCTGCCTGGCCCTCTTCAGCAGCAGTGTCCTTGTCTCACTCAGTTTTCACTGACATGTTCAACAGCCTCTGGCCATACACTCAAATGGTCCTGCCCGTTCCTAGCCTCTTTGAGGTTTAGGAACTTCTGATCCCAGGTTCATTCGTGGGAAGAGTAAGTCACTCTAGCCTAGACAGAGTCAGACTCACACCCAGCTGATAGCTCCTCTGATGCTATTGCCTTAAGGAGCGTTATCTTGCAATATCACATTTCCTCTGGGTTTCCTTCTTTTAAAATTCCTTTGATTAACTCTTCAGTTAATTCCTTTGGTTAACTCAGGCAACTTCATATCTAACAACTAACCTGATGGCAAGGTATTTATTCAAAAGGTCCTGCTTAAAACAGAGATCTTGTGCCAGTGCAGTCAATAAGTGACATACAGGAGTTTCTATCTTCTCGTGACTGTTAAGTACTATGCGTTTCTGCCCCATGCCATGAATATCCCACCCAAATGACACGTAGGTGTAGTAAGGAAGCTATATGAACACTGAGGGTTATTGAGCACCCAACAATGTATAGATTCTTTTGAAGACCGTATGTGTTTGTATCCTAAAAGAACACCCCAAACTACCACAGATAAAATTATCCCTTTCTCCTACACCCCATTCAATCAGCTCTCCCAGGAAAAACTTGAGAATAAATTCTGCTTTGTATGCCTTAAAGATCAGTACCTGAGCTCTGTTGGGCCAAAGGAAAATTAGTTTCTAGAGTAAGACTTCATTAATTAGAATAGGCTGCTCACTCAGAAACCCTGCACAACTACAAACTGTTGCAGTCCCATACAGTCAGAAGTTGCCATATCCCCTACCTTTCCTTAATCTGCAAGAATGAAAAATTTACCATGATCAAAATGAACCACATTGTTTGACTAACAGCATGGTAGATTCAGTTCCAGATAGAAATTTAACCCTCACCAGACATCAGCATCTGGTATATTATAATACACTAGGTTTTCGGGTCAGGATACAAAAGGCAGAGTGTGAAATTAAGAGAGGAAAGTTATTTGAAGGGCTATTTACCAAAAGGAAAATATTAGAAGTACACTAATAAAAATTATTTTCAGGAATATTCCTGCCTGAAGTGTTCATGTGGCTATCTTGAAAGTTGTTTTCAGGTTTGGTAAATATCCAATTGAGAGGAGAAAAATGTGCAGTTTCAATTACCAAGAAAAGCATAAATATACAAAGTAATGTCAATCATAGATTTATAAGCAAATCACAGGATGAACTATGCCTTCATGAATTACTGTTAAGATTTCTAGATGACAAGTTATTAAACAAAGTGTTCACAGACAATTCTAACAGAACCAGGAATACATTCACTGGATTCAGTACACTTTTCAAACAGGCATATAAATTTATGGGTTTACTCCAGGCTTGTCCAACCTGCACCCTGGGGGGCCAACCTTCAGCCCACCAAGGGCTTTCATCCAGCCCAGGGAGTGCTGCCGAAAGAGCCTGAGAGCTGGGGCTGGCTGGGGCCCTTGTCAACTTCCCACCCTGTGCCCAGCTGCAGCGATGCGCGGCTTGGCAGGAGAGCTGTTCAGGGGCTGGATTTCCCTGAGCAGTGCTTGGCAGTGAGTGAGGAGAGCAGAGTTGGTGGGATCCCCTGTCAGGAAGTAGCTGAGTCTTGCCACCCCGCCACTCTGCTCCCCCCACCTTGCCCTTCTTCCCCTCCCCTCCTCTGCCATGCTCCCCTGTCCTGCCTTGCCCCCTATGCTCTGCCTTGCCCGCCCCCCCATCCTCTGCACAGAGTGCAAGCAAAAGCAATGCCAAATATCACATCAATTATTTTAATAAAGTGTATTAATAAAGATCCGTTTCTATGTCTTATCTATCAAAAAATGTTATCAATGGCTCCCCCAACAGAAAACAGAATTGCAATGTGGCCCATCACCCACATAGGTTGGACACTCCTGGTTTACTCAGTGCTCAGTGAGTTAATACAGCATGCCTTGTTTTCTTTCATGATTATAGTGGCAGGAAAGTGCTAAAATGTACAGAAAGAGATCAACAGGGTGAACTACTACTGCACTTGACTTCGGCTTTCAGGTGTCGGTAGTCAAGTTTTCAAGCAAAAGAGTAGCAATTTTTATGTTCTTTGAGTAAGTGCTTTAAGCTATTGCAACCTCTCTGTGCCTGCATAAAACTTTTGCAAAAAGCAGTGAATAATTCAAAACTCCTGCCAATCCATGCACTATTTCTGTGTACCAAGTTTAGCCAGTTCAGATTTTATAGTCATTTGAAAGGTTATACATTTGAACACTTGCCAAAGATGTTTGTTTATGATGATCATGTAAATCCATGTGATTAGAAAAATCTCTTCAAAGATGCTTGAGTTTAGCAACTAGGAAGGCCATTTACCGGTCTGAAGTTTTAAATAAAATTGAATGCATTAATATCCTTACTCTAGAGAAAAGAATTTTACAGTTAGTATTCTGGTGTACAGTAGTACAGTTAGCATTCATACACAGTAGTTTATTTCAAATAAACATGGAAGATTGAGCAAGCAGCAATGAAGATCACCAGTGGTAACAAGTTAAGAGAACAGGTAATAACGGTTGGACAAGCAGCATTGACAGGCTTTCCCTTAAATTTCTGGCTAACCACAGGGGAATCCTGTTTGGGGTCTGACACTGCACATGCATAATACAGTACATATAATACAGTGGTTAAAAGCTCAATGCAAAAGAGCTTTCAGACTACATTAGCATGGGAATCAGGGCTAATGCGGTAGTCCAGTTTCAGATAAAATAACTCTGACAGCCTTTGCCCTGTCATATTAGATTGTTTTAATTCTAACACATGGATTCTAAAAAAGCTTTACCTACTTGTTCTTCATATTAACTCTGTTTCTGGGTCTGTAGATTTCTAGGGAGCACCTGTTACTGGAAAGGTCAATTCACAAGGGAAATTCACAGGTCTGGAGACAGTCAAATTTTGAAGTTCAGCACTGAAAAGGCAAGATGGAGTTTTGAAGAGTTTCTTCAGTTCCAGCTTGTTACATTTCATGCTCCCAGTAAAAAGAGCTGTTTTTTTTTTTCAAACAAAGAAAAACTATCGCCCTAACCATCTCGTCACCACTACAAACAAAATGTAGTCGTATTAGGAGCCATGGACACAGGCACACATTCTTCTATCTCTAGTAACCTGTACAGTGAACATACCTAGACTTGCTGAGTTACTGGAAAGCAGCTGCTTACAACTAGCCCTGGACTGTGGAATGAACATGATTTCTACTAGCTACATAGCTATACTGGGCATAAAAGTGAATGGCAATATCCCTTCACAGCTCTCTGTTTTATCTCCAACTGTTGTAAAGCAGTCTCGTTGAGCTCCATGTTGAGGGTAAAGCAGTATATTTGTTACTAAACTAATGGGACATTCCAAGCATGAAAACTCTAGTCACCATCACTCGGTTCAAACGCTTCCTGGCAGTTTGTCACATTCTACTCTTTTGCATGATATCTTCCAAATGTTCATATTCACCTTTTCCACTGAACAAAGTTATTCAAAAATCAAAAGTGGTAGTATGTTGCCCCCCCCCGCCCCCTCCAAAGGCTACATCTTAGCTGCAAAAATTCACTTGATTTATTGTACTGAGGGGGGAAAAAGGGTAGGGTTAGATACAAGATATAAGAAAACAAATTAAGAACTGAACAACACTATTGGTATTTCCATCCAAAAAAAACTTAGTGAAATCCTGGGTGTGTTTTCCTGTGTGGGAGGGGTTGTTTTGTTTTGTTTCTTTAATTCAAGTTAATATAAAACTAGAGCTGTTTTTAATTTTGTATTTTGTCAGCCTCCACAAATTCCAAGCAGTACAAATGATTGAGAGAATACCGCAAACTTCCTTCCTCGCTCTTCAGCTTACTCGGAACAGATTATATTTTCTGTGAGTGTGTGCATGCTTTAAATAATCTTAGAAAATTAAAGATTTTTATTATATATAATAGGACAAGCCCAAACTAAAGTGACATTTTAAGACTACAGAATACATCGTGGGCCATATTTAAATACACTTTCACCTATCCTTAGTTGATGTGCTTCCACAGTCAATATGAACACAAATAGAGATTTAATGATTGTTCTTAACATTAACTTAGAAGCACCAGAAACATAAAACAGATGACAATAATATCATTTTAGCTTTAGGACTGCACTCAGACACAGACTAAAGTTTAAGAAAACACTGCTGCCACAGAAGCATTACTAATTATGTTAGGCTGACTATCACATTTATAGAAGAAAGTGTTCCAGCATAAAACACTTGTCTTTTAGTAGGGAACCCGAAAACGAAACCCAGAAGTTGATTTGGCTTCACCCTTGCAATCTCAGTGTCGACTTAAGATAAACCAAAGCCCTGACAAGACCAGCTGAGCTCATTCGCATATGGATCATTTACACGGTTCAATAAAGCAAAAATAACTTAGTCAACTACTGTACACTAATCAAATGAATATCATACTATGCATTGCACGGTCCTTGCCTTTTATTACCTTACAATAATTGAAAATGGGTCTCCAAACACCTGAAAATTCTCAGGATGTTCTGCAGCATTCTTAAGAAAGGCAGAAGTAAACAGAAAAGCTCAGTGCTACTATTTTATTTCTTCCACAGCTTACACATATATGTCCTCTGTTAAGAAGACTCCCCGCTGACTCTGTATCAAGACTTATGCATATATTGCATGGAGTTAAACCTCTCATGCAGAGTAACCATGTCAAACCAAGACTCAGGAATCAACTTCGTAGCCAGCAGAAGTCACTGACCCATGTTATAAAGTCTCCTGTGTGACCCTACTGCTAACACATTCGTTTTTCAAGTCAGCATTCTTTCTGCCTGCATAAAAAAAAAAGCCACACTCGAAGTCCTCAAGACATTTTTTACTGAAAAAGGACTGGCTCCTGAATGTGTTAAGGGAAAATATGCAGCAATCTCCCAATAAAAATGACTGAAGGAAATGTCTTGTTTTCTTCACAACAGTGTCAAATGCTTTGACATGTTGAAGTATTTCTTGGTAAAAATATAAGAATAAAATGTCATGTTTCTCACAGCACTCCTTGGTACCATCAGAAGAACCAATGGACAGTATCCCTGAATAAGCCAGTACTCATTGTCTTCTAAACTAACTGAATTTGCAATAATCAAAATGAATATTGAGACTGTTGAATGATGCCTACTGACTATGTTGATCTCACTTAATCCATCAATCAGATTCAGATGCCTTCAACTTAAACATATTAAAAAAGTCATCTCTGATGTTTAAGTTGGGCAAATTCAGCTTTAATTCATTTGACAAGTTCCAAAGGGGTAGCAGCATTAGTCTTAGTTCAGCAAAACAAACAAGTAGTCCTTTGGCACTTTTAAAGACTGACTAATTTATTTGTTGCATGAGCTTTCATGTGAGAAAATCCCACTTCGTCAGATGCTTGAAGAAGGGGAATTTATAGAATGGGAGGAAAATAAATGCAGGTAAATGTTTAAGTTATAGAATCAGGTCACACTGTTACTACAAATCAAAGTTGTTGTTCAGATTCACACACAAAACGGACACCCCACCATCTCACGCACTGGCACTCTTACAGCAGGCTCATAGGGTATGTGGACTCTCTCCTCAGACCCTGGGCTATCAACCCTTTTAGCTATCTTCAAGACAGCATGGAGTTACTGAGAAAAATCCAGTCCATTGGTGAACTTCCAGAAAACACCATCCTGGCCACTATGGACGTAGAAGCTATTTACACAAACGCCCCACACAAAAATGGATTACAAGCCATTGGAAGGACTATCTCAGATGATGCCACTGCACAGCATGTGACTGAACTCTGTGACTTTGTACTCATCCACAACCATTTCAGACTTGAAGATAATTTATAATTTTCTTTCAAGTCAGTGGCATTGCTATGGGTACACACATGGCCCCACAATATGCCAACATTTTTATGGCCAACTTAGAACACCACTTCCTCAACTCTCATTCCAAAGCACCTCTCCTCTACTTATGCTACACTGATGACATCTTCATCATATGGACCCCACAGTAAGGATGCCCCTGAAAATTTCCAGAGATTTCAACAATTTCCACTCCACTATTAAACTTTGCCTGCAACACTCCACATAGAAGATCCACTTTCTGGTCACAACAGTGCAAATTAGGGATGGACACACCAACACCACCCTCCACCGAAAACCTACTGATCACTATAGTTACCTACATCACTTGACTGTTCATCCAACACACACCACATGATCCATTGTCTACAGCTAAGCCCTAAGATACAACTGCATTTGCTCCAATCCCTCAGACAGAGGCAGACACCTTCAGGATCTCTATCAAGCATTCTTAAAACTACAGTACCCTCCTGTGGAAGTGAAGAAACAGATTGACAGAGCCAGGTGGGTACCCCAAGGCCACATACTACAGGAGAAGACCAAGAAAGAAAACAACAGAAGGCCACTAGTTATCGCCTACAAAACCCAAGTCAGACCTTGATAGTACAACCTCAGGGATCTACAGCCTATTCTACAAGACAATCCCTCACTCTCTCCCCACTTACAGACAGCCCCCCAACCTTAAGTGGATGCTCACCAGAAACTATAAACCTAACAACAGAACCATTAAAGCAGACACATATCCTTGCAACAAACCATGTTGCCAACTTTCTGCATATATCTGTACAAAAGACACCACCACAGGACCTAATCAAGCCAGTTACTCCATCAAGGGCTCATTCACCTGCTCATCCACTAGTGTGATTTATGCCATCCTGTGCTAAAAATGCCCCTCGCCTTATAGCAGGGGTAAGCAATCTTTGCCAATCCCTGTGCTGGTCCTTCCTTCCTGACCCTCTGCTGGTGCTTGCGGCCCCTTCTGCTGAAAAAACGTGGCAGCTGCCTGAAAATTCAGCAGTGGTCATGGCTGGAGTGGGAGCACTTCCCAGGCATGCCATGGAAAGAAGTCGCCCAGAGTGGCTCATCTTGGCAGTGTGCTTGGTGATAGGCATGCCACAAAAAGCAGCAGTTCCTTTCAGGGGTTCCCAGGCATGTTGTAGAAAGAAGCTGCCCGGAGTGGCTCCTTTGGGGAACATCACACTACAGAGTGGAGCCACTCTAGGCAGCTTTTTCTGTGTCGCATGGAGGCACAGGCATGGGGGGGACCCCTTGTGTCCCAGCTGCACCTGAAGGAAGCCACCGAGAGTGGCTTGCAGTGGCAGGACTGGCAATTTCTATGGTACTACAAAGGGTGCCATGTGCCGCTCTGAATGGGCTCAAGTACCACAGTCAACAGACATGCCGGAAGGTTGCCTACCCCTGCCTCATACACTGGACAAACAGGACAGTCTGTGTGCAAAGAATAAATGGACACAAGGACGTCACTGACACCTGGCACACGGAGCACATGCCCCAAGTCTTGGTGCCAGTGCCCCGAATGTCCAGACCAGCCCCTGCCTCTCCTGGCCCCAGCCCTGACCAGGGACCCAGTGCCGGGCGCACGCTGCAGTACCTGCCTCTCCCAGCCCCATCCCCAGCTGGGGACAGAGGCCGGGACATCTCCAGCAGTGCCTGCTTCTCCCAACAGGGGATCAAGGCCAGGACATGCGAGGTGGCACCCGCCTCTCCTGGCCGGGGATCGAAGCCGGGATGCCTGCAATGGTGCCCGTCTCTCCCAGCTGGGGATCCAGGTAGGGGCGTACACAGCTGTGCCCACCTCTCTGGCCTCAAACCCTGCCGGGGATCTGCCAGGTTGGCGGCAGCAGAAGCCTAACGTAGGATCAGGCCTGGGGTGCCAGAACATGGCCAGGGGGCTGGGCCCGAGCCCGGGCAGCTACGTTCCTGAACGCACACTAGTCTGACATCAGAAATCACAACATTGAAAAACCAACAGGGGAACACTTCAATCTTCCTGCTCATTCCATTGATGATTTGTCAATAGCTTGCTCCAACAAATGGATAACAAATCAAAGCTTCAAAGACAGATTACAGAACTGGAATTCAAATGAAGATTTCACACCATTGCCTGAAACCTTGCCCTGAAGATTTTTAACAAGTTAGATTAAAAGTATTTTCAATTTTCTGTTGAATCTTAATTTCCATTACTGGAGGATGACATTCTTCACAAGCAGATTGCTGTGTCAGAGCTGAATAGGTACAAAACCTTAACTGCTGCTATGAGTGGCATTTATTGATGTCCTTCAACTACCTACTTCAGTATTTTCACAATAGCACAAGAATTCATTTCATACAGAGAACATGAATTAAGTTTCTATTTTAGAAAGGCAATAGTGAGAAACCTGCCCAAGCTTTATGAGTTCTACTACATTTTGATGCTTCCTCCTTGAATATTGTGGGCCTAAATTTTGCATTAATGATAGATGCAGTTATACCACCTGCACAAATAGGATGTCTGTGAGAGGTTTGGCCTATCACATAGATCTGTTCAATCTACAAAAAAACTTGCAAAAAAACTGAAGGCACGTGGAAGTCTATTGCTTTCCTAACATTATTGTCATGGAAACAATTGTTGTGCTTTGCAAAGAAACATCATGAGATTAGAATTAAGCAGTGAGGTTGTCTATGAGCAATCACTGTACAAGTAAGATGAAGTTGGAACATTCATGTCCAACAGCAATTACAGCCAGAATCCTTCATATGAAAACTTGGTCAAAAACAAAGACAGAGGCTTACTTGCAATATGTGAACCTATCTCAGGTGGCAGGACTTAACTTAGGGGGTTGAAGCACGAGCAGAACAGGTGGGGGGGGGAGTTGAAAAAGAAGGACTAAACTTTCAACAGCAGCTAAACAAGAAAACAGATAAACACAGAAGGAAAACAGTCTTTTTTCTTCTCAATGCATCATTGAAGAATATTACTTGCAATTTTAACTGCTTGGTGAGCTAAACTACTCTTATACCACCTATCTCAACATAAAATATGCCGAGTGAAGTGTGTCCATTACAGAGCCTCAATCTATTTATACCATTAGAGAGGAAACACACAATTTTCCTTTTGAGATGAGTAAGTGGAGTTCTGCCAGCTTTCCAAACATGTTCTTCAAAAGTGAGGTTGCTATTACCTATGTACCAAGGGGGCTAGTATAACAGTTCTTCAAGCAAACAAATCAAATAAGAGTGACGGCTCTCCATGTTGGAGGAAGTTTGTCTTTTAGTTTAAGTTTTCAGTATAAATACTATATTTGGCTCTATCTTCCCTTGGAAATAGTGGTTTCTATAGACCGATATATATTCAAGTGTTAGATCTGGAAGCTAACATATGAAATATATTGACCAATAAGATGGTAAGAAAAATACTCATAAGCCAGAATACACCAATAACCTAAATATTCATAGCCCAGAGCAGCATAAAACCTGTTAAGTTTACACTGTTTGGGTTAAAAAAAAAACTTAGTTTCCACCCAAAACATATTCGGATAGAGTCGCTCAAAAACTCTGCCCAAGATTGTGTCATTCATTTTGGCACATATGGTTTAATATCATCTGGTTTTATTAAAAAATCTTTGCCAAACTCTACATGTATAAAGGAGAATTTTAAACATTTGGTACAGCTTCTAGACTTCTTGAATGGTAAGTCTAACTTTTAAAGAAATCTACATTCAGAGCTCGTCAGCCTATTTTGGAAGTTTTTGCCTCTTCAATGGACAATGTTAGTATATCGCCTACTTTGTTAAGTAGAGATGGACCTTTAAACTGGAAGATTAAGCTCTTTTATGAGAGAGGTCCTATGGGACCCACATGAGCTTTGTTTTCAGTCACAGCATCTTTATAAAGGTCACAAGCTTTAGGGATAAAGGAAGAGGTTGACTTCTCAACCATAACCGTTATTCAAATGTTTGATCCCTTATTACCTGGCAGTAAACACTATTAAGGTAGCTGTTTCAGATGCTGAATTATCAAAAATTTGGTCACAGATTCTAGAGATGTTAGATATAATGGTAATTCACCAAACTAGATAGAATAAAAAATTTCCACAACTGAAATGTTCCCTTACCAGCAGCCAGGTAACATATATTGAATGTTTCCCCATGACTGCTACTATCACTCTACAAAATAAATTTAGTAAAGAAAAAAAAATCAACCTGTAAATCATATGATATAGTACCTACGTTCCATATCACCCAGATGCTCAGTGGAGATCTCGCTCCTATTGTTCCAGATACAGTACAAAAGAATTGTAAGATGTTCAATGCTCTTAAATCTGTCTTGCCTGTTTATATTGTAAGCTTATGAGGTGGGAGGTGAAACAGAAGTGCAGAAAAGTGAAGGAATTTGTGCAGTTATGAGGGAGTTCAATGGCCAGGATTATTTTTTGGTTTTGGGTAAGTGTAAAACACCAAAAAATGGAACAGTTAACTATATTGCAGTTATTAAACTAACTGGTTAAACTTGCTAGCAATTCAAAATTACAAGAGGGTAGAAAGGCACATCAGGAGGCGCAAGTGTTATTTCACAGTTAGTTGACGGATGAAAAGGCAGTTAAAACTGCTGATTAAATGTACCCGTATAAACTTGGTAGCAATTTGAAACAGATTTAACCTTCAAAACTATTTATAAACTTTTTAAAAAAAATCAGACTTGTAAATACAAGCATAACTCATTACAAACTATGAATGTAAGGCTGCTGCTTTCCAGACTACCAAAAAATCCTTGACTTCATAACAATTCTGCTGTGCAATTGCTGGCCTAGATCATGTTTCCCTGGTCCACTCTTGCTCACCCCTTCTTCAGGACAGATAAACCCCAGTGAGTGTCTTGACTTGAGTCGGATGTTAACTCTTCAGGATATGAAATTTTTTCCAAAGGGGCAGTCCTGTTAGTCTAGTTCAGTAAAACAAACAGGAGTCCTGTGGTGCTTAATGCAATGTTTCCCAACCAGTGTGCCCCCTGGCCTGAGCAGGTGTGCTATGGAAAAACTACTCAGAGAGTGCTGTATTGGTTCATGAATATTCATGAATTCAGTTGTTACCTACATGGTAGTGTGCCTCAAAATAATTAAAGGTATCAACATGGGCCATGGCAGAGAAAAGGGTGTGAACCAGTGATTTAAGACTAACACATATATTTATTGCATGAGCTTTCATGGGAGAAGATCCCACTTGCTCCGATGCTTCGCCCATCTTCAAAGTGTCTCACAGAGTGGGATTTTCTCCCCCAAAAACTCATGTAATAGGATATGAACTGTGTATCTTGAGCACCACCTAGCACAATGGCATCCAGATTCTTAATTTAGGTCTAAAGCAGGGGTGGCCAAACTTACGGAACTCAAGAGCCACACAAGTTCAAGTTCATTAGTAAACCTTCAAGAGCCGCACTGAGGCATATAGCCATATGATTTTACCTACTAAATTGATTTGCTGATGTTCTTCCACGAGCCACACTTTTTCATTCAAGAGCCACATGTGGCTCCCGAGCCGCAGTTTGACAACACCTGGTCTATAACTGTCACTGTAATGCAGAAATAAAAGTAAAATACTACCATAAATACCGATTTTAGAACATTTTTCAAAATTTGTGTTTTCTTTCATCCACTATATGGAATTGTTATCATTGTCCTAAAAGAAGAGTCAGGAGAACTCTAGTCTTTCAAGTACAGGTAAGATATGAAGAGTTAAAATTTTCAAAAGGTCCTAAGTGACATAGAAGCTTGTGTAGTTTTTCAAGATGATTTAGATTTTTAGCATCTGGAGTCACTCAAGGCTTAGGATCCTGTGTCATTCAGACACTTTTGACAATCTTACTCTAGTACCTGAGAAAGTGAAATGTTGAGAACTGCTCAGTGTATGGCCTGAAGTGGACAATACACAAAAATCTACCCTTTCTGCGTACAACTTCCAAATAACAGAGGGTTTGAGGGATCACTCAGGTTTTTGGATTGAATGAAGTGATAACTTAGAATGTAAGCAGGCAAGTGGAAGAAGCACAAGGTGTTTGGTGTCTTTTGGATGGTTTGTCTCTTGATGCTCTTGTCAGAGTGGAACTGAGAATGGGTAAGTAGTTTTACTTGTTGTGTGCTCCTAACTTAATATATGACATAACTGTCTCCAGCCACATCTGGCTTTGGATACTCCACTGAGCAAGAAGAATGCTATCTGATAGCATTATACAATCTTCTCCTATTAGCATAGTACATATATCTCATGGTAAGGCTGCATATTTATGAAAAAAATACTTAGAGCTTTTATTTTTATCATGGGGGGGTGTTTGTTTTGTTTTTATTTTGGGCTTTCTGTTCTCTACATTTTCCTTGCACTTCATGGAAGGCTATTTCAGCAGTCTTTAATTCCTTTTAACTGCTGACTGGTCTAAACAAAGAGATTTACTTCAGTCACAGAGAAATTGCAGCTGTTGAAAATCTGCTGGATTTCTCATGTTGAAAATACCCTTACATCTGTTGTATTTGAAAGTAATGTTATAAGGAATAGAATTCTATTTTCTTAGGAAAGCTCCTGTTAGAATATTTTCCAAATGGAGAATTAATTAAAAAAATATTTTAAGTAACAAAATTTGAGCTGCAATTTACTTTGCTGTTAGGAAGAAAATTAGGTACATGCTCAGTTTGTAAAAAAAACAAATCACTTACAGTTTTAACTCTACCTCATCAGAATACTGTACTTAAAGTTTTAGAGTCTAAGAAATTCCATGGTAAGGTTTCACACAAATACATCTCTAATCATATACTTATCTAATAGCCACATATTATCACTGTCTAAATTTCAGAAAAAGCTTCATGCCAATGCAGAAACATGGCATCAAAGCTACAGAATACAGTAATGAATAAAGAAGGGAAGCACACAAAGTTAAAAGGTTTGGACGTTGAACTGCATTGTGTGATAGTATCAATTCCCGACTTTTGATATGTTATTTATATGCACCACAAATGTTTGTGTTCAAACAGCAAGTCCAGAATTAAAATGTCCTCCACAAAAATCTCAACCTCTAAGAATTTATTCAGGGAAACTATTCCTTGGAGAATATAAACGAACACAAAGAGTTTCAGTACCTTGATTAAATGGCTTGACAAAGTATTATTTTAAAAAATTATATATATTTATTTTCATTTGTCAAGCTGTGTACAAAATATTTTTGCAACTGACTCTCAGCAGTACAAATAAAAATTATCTCCTGGCAGACCACACATGGAACGTGAGGCATTTGGAGATCCAGGGTGCCAAAACAGAGTTTTTAATAGAAAGCAAGTTGCAGCCTGACCTGTCAGTTACTACATCTTAAACAACCAATACATTTGCACTACAAAGATTCCCAAGACTTTTACAAATAAAGGTTTGCTGGGATATGAAGACAGGTATATTTCGCTGAGGTTTTAACATACTGTTCCAGTACTGATAGGGAAAATTAACTTGATGTGTATTCAACACAGGGCATAGAGAAAATATTAGAAACTTTATTTTGTAAACCACTAAATAACCAAGAAGCTCTAATAAGCAACAGGAAGGCTATAACCTCATCCCTCTAGTCTTCAAATAAGATCAAAATAGCCATACTTCCCAAAAGAGACTAAATCGCTAGTCAAACAGACATAGGCACCAGTTTTCTGAATGTCAGAGATCCCACTGCTAATTTATACAAGTTCACACTGATCATAACATAGGTACTTCTAAAGTCCTTGAGAGGTGAAAGATTATTTCCCACATGTTAAAATATCGTACAGTAAACTTAACCAGAAAGCAAAGTTACAGAGACGCAACAAAAATGGCCTCTTTAAAATTAAACTAAGTTTTGGGATCTCAGTGCTGGTGAACAGTTTGCTGGAGATTGCTGTTCCTTAACAGAGAACTAGAATGGATGATTGGACTGCTGTGGTTGTGTGCCTCAACTTTGACCCGGAAAGACCATGCCCAGGACGAGGTGCTTTGGTGTTGCCCATCTGGACAGTGGCTTTGCACAAGCCAAGTCCTCTCTGCTCTGAAGGAGAGTACTAATTTAGCACCAGCTGTATTAACTTTTGATCTAGATAATTACTTGACATGGATTTCACAAATATAACAATTACAAAGACCATTAACAACCACACTACTGATGTAAACTGGACTCCTGTGCAACTGACATGTGAAAGATACTAGTCTTGTTAACAATCTCCTTAAATTAGCCAGCCCCCTGCTTTTTGAAATATTGGTCACTAAGCTATCAGTAGCCAAATGATGAATTGCTTCTCTACGGAAAATTGTGTCTATGCATCTTTCTTGACTTGCAAAGGTGTACTTGTGGCCCCTTTGTCCCAATGGTGAAAGTTAGTAAGAGCTTGGTGCTTCTCTGAGAATGTATGTATAGAAAGGAAGAAATAAGGTATATGTATAGGATACTTTATGTTGTGCAATCTTGTAAGATGAGGGGGTTTCTTGTACTCCGAGATCTTCCCTTCCAAAATGGTTATCATTGCTTCTCAGTTTCCTGGAGATCTTTAGTTTTATCTTCAAAAAGTAATCATCTCCAAAAAAGTTCATTTTTCTTTTGTGGGGTAGGTGGGGGACCTTGCCATCTCACAATGAGTTTATGGACCTAAACAACATTTTAAATTAAATTCTCAGACAAAAAATTGTTGCATTTACAAATCAGTTACTGCAACCATGACTGTTGTATCAAACCTTTCCAATTAGAATAGTTTTTACTTCCATTATGTCTTCCTATGGACATTAATCTTGCAGGCCAAAATACTTTGCTGTCAGTGTAATTGCTTTACTTTGCCCCCTGAAGAACAAAGATGATGTTTTTCAGCTTTCATCTTTAGGCTGAAAAGCACTCACTCCATCCCATGAGAGAGCAGTGTCTGGAACAGCTTTATTTAACTGTGTGTGTGTGTGCACGTATGTGTGTGCACGCGCACACAAAAACAAAGGAAACAAAAATTTTGCATACACTCATCAATGCAATTCAAGATAAACCAACCAGAAGCATTTTCTCCAGTAGAAAGACATCGAAAGACGTGCCCTTTGATACTTATCTGAGCCTTCTGATGTAGCTGGGGTTTCTGGGCTGACTTAGAGCCTGTCCCGATAGATCTAAGAGGCTTTATCATGATCCCCTTTCCACTTTCAGGTGCCCTGGTAGCTCTCTGTACAAGTGGCTGTTTCAGCCTCACTTTCTCCCAGCTCCTGCCTTACAATGGCGGGTATGTCAAATAATCCCTGATAGCAGGTTCCTTCTCCATGCCAGCTACTACTCCATTTTGTGAAAGGATTTGGACAACTCTCCTCCTCCTAGCAAGACACCTTCAAGAGGCTGAAAAAAAAAACTGAGTTTATATCCTTCCCTATAGAGATGTGCTACTCTGGGATCTCAACCACTTTGAAGGACTCGCTGCAGCAGTGTGGTGAACTATTAATTAGGTAAAATAAAGTACCCATGAAACTAGATATTTTATTCTTCACTTTCTGCTTAAAACCATCATAAGGCTCCGCCTGCGAGAGAGCTAATGCATGTGGCACTAGAGGGAACAACTTTTCAGCAGTGAGGTGGTAGCCACACTGTAAATTGTTTCAACTGTGAAACTTCTAGGAACTTGAGAGGAAAAAATATTCTTATTGACTTTCCATCTACTGAGTTATCTCTTGATCTAAAGAAAAGAGATTCTTTTCCTACTCAACTGATCTGTCTTTTTGCAAGTAAATCCATATGACACCACTGTAGCCATACGGCACTAAATTTTGAGACACTGAAGTGAATCATCACTTCCTTAACCAAAATCAGGTAGCTTACAAGAGATTGATTTCAGTTGATCCTTGAAATTGGCTCCTAAGATTTCACATGAAACTGATGCCAGAATGATTAGCCTGCAATTCCCACTACATTACAGACGCTATTTGAAACATTAGCCATGTTCCAATTGTTCAAAGGAGAAACTGCCATTAAGACTCATCTGGGTTGTTTCAAGAGTTCTGCTAAAGCCTCACTGGTTCTCAGCTCAGGGTCTCACTATGAACTCATTTCCTATATCTTCATCCAATTCTTTCAAAAAGCTTACGCTTAAGTTTTTGGCAACATTATCTCCAGTGGTGGAAATTACCACAGAAAAGTGACTCTTCATCTTTCATCCTGCTTGAAACGTTAAAGGACAACTAAAACGTGCCTTTGTAGATAAACACAACACCCCAAAACTTGTTTAAGAAAAATCCTACTGCCAGTGAAACACAAATGGTGTATTGCAGTGGTTCCCAACCAGTGTGCCGCGGCACAACATCCAAAGTGTGCTGTGAGAATCTGGGAGAGCT
The DNA here is from genome assembly GCA_007922195.1 of Podocnemis expansa. NCBI lineage: Eukaryota > Metazoa > Chordata > Testudines > Podocnemididae > Podocnemis > Podocnemis expansa. Next base: position 5,664,388 of record ML681967.1, on the reverse strand, counting down.
AGAGTTAGAGTTCTCTCCCAGCTCAGCCCAGCCACGTGGGCTGTGCAGGGCTGGGAAGAAGGCAGGGGGAACAAACACAGTTCAGGGCCCCCCCTATTTTTAGCCTGGCAGTGTTCCAGCCCCCCTAAAAATAGAGGAAGACACCAGAACACAGAGTTTGGGGGCCCCACTAAAAATAGCAGTAGTGGCTGGAACCCAGCGTTCTGGTGGCTCCACCTTAACCCCTGCTCCACTTTCAGCCCAGCCAGTAGAAAGCTGGCACGCCGGGAGTGTGTGAATCTCCCCCCGCAGGGTGAAGCAGTTTGTGGCAGGGATGCACCTCCCAGCCTGTCAGCCAGCCTGCAAACAGCCCAGTAAGGGCTTTGAGAGGGGCTGCTGGAGTTGTATGGGGCAGGGGGTATGGGTGTAGCAGAGGTGGGTGGGAGTGGATGTGTAGCAGAGGGTGTGTAGCTGGGGTTGTGGGGTGGCTATTTGGTGGGGAGGGTATAGCTGGGGGCTGGAGGGCTAGTTATGGCCCCTGCAGGGAAGGGAGGGTCCATCATGGGCAGCAAGGGGGTGGGGAAGGGGAGGATGGGCCCACCGGGGTGGGAGAGAGCAGCAGTGGGGTGAGGGTTTGCCCAGGGTAGCAGGGAGCCACTGTGGAGAAGGGGCAAGTGGGTGCTGCGCCATGCTCCCCTGCCTGACCTTCCCACTCCCCAGGTTCCCTCTTCGCCCCCCCCAAGCCACTCTTGTTCTCCCTTCCCCTCTCCTCTCTTGCCCTTGTGCTGTTCCCCACATGGCTGCCCTTGTCCTCTTTTGCCACCCTTGCCCTGCTCTGCTCCCCACACTCACTCCTGCCACTGCACACAGCTCCTGACCTCCCTCTCTTGCACCCCTGCTCTGCTACCCCACCACTCCACATAGCAGCATTTCCAGACCACCGTGCCAAGGTTTATAAATATTCATGTTATTTGGAGCTAATTTGAATATTCATGAGTTTTTTAATGGTGGTGTGCCTCCAAAAAATTTGAAGGTATCAAGGTGTACCACAGCAGAGAACAGGTTGGGAACCACTGGTATGTTGTTAATGTGCAGTTAAAGCTAAATTTAACCCACAGAAGTTAAATCTGATACTGCCACTAGAGGGCAAAACCACTGGGCCAACTTAGTGTATAGAGACAAAACTGACATCCTTCTCCCAGGTGCAAGAACAAATACAGTGATCACAGTAAAGAATTATAAATCAGTTTTACCAAATGTCTGAAAATGCAGAAGATGCTTGCCCTTCAGACTATCAATTCTAGAAACATAATGTCTCTATTCTCAGAATTACTAGAAAGGGGTATTTGCATTTAAACACCTGCAGAAAGGACACTAGTAACAAGTACTCACAAATGAAATCGAAGACCAGCTCTGTGTAGCTTGGGTATCTCCTGTTAACCTCCACCAAATTTGCCAGTAAGCACAGACCAGGCGTAGTCAGGCTCAGTCTACACTGAAGAGTTTTCTTGGCAAAGTAACATCAGTCAGGAGTGGGGGGGGGGGGGAGGGGAATCACACCCCGTAGCTGCCATGCCTAAGTCAGATACTCCCCCACCCCAGTGTAGATGAAGCTATGCCAACAGGTGAGTGTTTCTGTGAACATAGCTAATGTCATTCAGAGAGATGGTGGTACTATGCCAAAAGAAAACTCAGCTAGGTTGTTTTAAGAGTTCTGCTAAAACCCTCCCATCAGCTGCATGTACAGTAGAGGGTATGCCAGAATAGCTACATCATCAAAGTATTTGAAGCCTACGTCAGGCCAAAGCTACAATTCAAGTTCTACCAATCTATTTAAGTGTCATTTTTATATGCTAACAGATGCTTTCCTGGCAGACTTGTACTTCAAGTCATCGCCTTACTCAAATCTATTTATCAAAAACATGGCAGTTCTAAAACAACAATTCATCCTATTTACCAGTTACCTTTTCATGAACAGGATACATAGGTCAATTTAGTAGACTTTTTACAAAGTTTAATACATCACCCCCCCCCTTCATTACTTACGGTGCCAGTATTAGGCAGTTTGTATTTGTGAACTACTTCACAGTGAGCATGGACATTCACTAGAAACAACTTGGACACTAACCAAAATAAGCTAACCTTGGCTGAGACAACACAGGAAGTAGAAATGTTTAAAAAAAAAAAACAGCTGTCAGTCCAGATCCCAGAACAAGAGAAGTTCAAAATGGTATTATAATCAAACATAGATGGAGTTAATTCAGATCTACCTACCTTTTGGACTGACATATTCCAATTACTTTCATAAATGAATGGGACACAAGTCCCCTTGCAAGTTTATGTTATTCATGATAAGAGTGATGACACTTGGCTTTGAAGACAGAACATAAACATTTAAAAGCATTCAGGCCAAGCACATGAGGACCAAACATTCCTGAAATGGCGTGACCGGGGAAAGCCACAGTTCGGGCAAGCATATTTTTAATTTGGCAAATTTCCCTAACGTTGTACTTAAACAAGATTATAAACATTTAAGGAAGCAAATGAACTTTTTTCTCAGTGAAAATGGACAGCAGAAAGATCACAGTTGTCTTGAGAGCCATAGGCCAAATCAAATCTTAGATTTTTGAGAAGCATTTGGGCAACGAAACTGAAGACTAAATGTAACACAACTTCAGTGTAGCTTAAAAAAATAGAAGGGTCTTGAGAGCAAAACCAAAGCCTTTTCAGGTGGGTGCAATCATCTTTTGAATTTCAGCTTCCTCCAAAATATGTAGAAGTTTCTAACTTTCCTTGACTCCAGATGCAGGGCAAATTGATGCTGTGCCTTTAAGTTTCCAAAAAGCTACAGCAGTGCTGCTGTTGAAAATGTCCACAAGCTGACCCCTCTTGTCAGTGTTCATTGTTTCAGTGGACAACAGCAAACTTAGGAAGTGACAGAATGGTTTCATTTTGTTGCAGAGGCAAGCACTGGGTAAATGATTCAAGGTTGAAGTTCACTGCAATAGCCAAAAACCTCATTCCTTAGAGCAGTGGTTTTCAAACTTAGAGTTGGGACCCTGTACTGGGTCACAGACTCTCAGGCACTGGGTCATGGTACCCTTTGCTGCTGCCACCAAAAGAGTGGAATGCATTGCTCAAACATGTAATTATTGGGTCACAAGCATAAATGATTTTTTTCAACTGGGTCCCAGGGAAAAAAGTTTGAAAACCACTGCCTTAGAGCAGTCAGAAGGCTAAGGAGAGGATATAAAAGACTCGTGACCAACAGGTCAAAACTTATGCCTTTTTTATGTCTGTTACAATGGCGTCTTTGCACAGCTGGCTGGAAGCACATGATGGGATTTGTTAGGGAAGGGACATATAACCCAAAAGTTGCAGTCTGAGAGGGAACTAGTTAAAAGGAGGAGGAAAACGGAAGAGGATACAGTAACAAAAGTGAGGGATGCAGTCAAGCAGTGCAAGTGGTGAGTATCTGGCAAATAAGTTTATTCAATTAATTTTGTCAGGATTTGTCTAACACTGTGTTATTATTTGTGGTGTTCTGCCCATTTTATAGCTTATCCAATAGTGTTCAGTGTGCCTCAACAAGCACTTGTCAAATACACACAGCAACTATTTCTGCTATTCAGCTAGCCTTCATTATACTAATTCAGCATAAACTGATTGACAAAGTCACAGTAGAAACTTGTGCACAATTCTTCTGTTCCTTTAAACTGCAGAGGCATGACCAATAGCACTAGTTTTATTTGTCCTGGCTAGTAAGCTTAAACGTCAGGCTAGTGGATGCCAAGTAAGCTTCAGCACCTGTAGACAGGGAAAATTAAGCCTGGAAACTCCAGAGGAGCTATAAAATACGTACAAAACGCTTCATTTCTTCTAACAAAAAGCCTCAGGTAACATCTACAGTGATTACTCAGGATAGTTACTCCATTGTAAAAGCTAAACTGAATCTATTCACACACTTCTGAGGATCCATTTCAATAGTCATTTAACAAGAATGCATTTAACACACACATTCTTCCCTCTCCTTCCTTCCCTCCAAGTGAACTAAGTCTTTGCAGGAGGTTTCCAAGGAAACATCAATGGAGATCCAAATTCATTGTGAAATATTGCAAATAGCCAGGTAGAATAGATTCCTCTGAATAGACCATTTAAATCTAATTCACATGAAAAGGTACCAGTCCGGTGGTCTCTTTTTCAATAGGGGCTGGCTTTAAATTTATTACAAGCATAAAAGCTGGCTTGCCATTGCCCATTATAATTTATGGAAAGTTTCCATGGATGATGTGGTGAGGATGACCCAGCAGAAATTAATTCAGTTTATAAAATGCCATTTGATTTCATCAAACTCCTCCTACATCCCATGTGAAAGACTGGGACGTAGGGGAATATAACGTTACTGTTATATACAATATGAGTTGTGCTTAATTTTTCCCATACCACTCAATACTTAATTTTTCCCATACCACTCAATGTGTAAGCATGCATGTATAAGCAAGGCACTCCTTGCTCCAAGAAGCATATATTGAAAAGAGGGGAAGGATGACAGGCAAAGTGGTCAGGAAGTCTGAAATGAGTTGGGACTGACTAGTGCACGTGCCCCTCCTCCTGGTCAGGCTACCCCACTTAAAAAGCTATGGTATTATAAGAAGAGCAGAACAGACAGTACTCATTTCTATGGTAAAAACTATATGCCCCTTTGGGGACAATGCTATTTCTTTGCCCGGCCTGACACTGTTAGGAGCATTAAATTTGGAGTGGTGCAAAAGGTAACTACAACAAGCTGGAAAAATACATTAATCCCTTTTGCAGAAGCATAGGTTAGTGACTTACTAGATACTGCTATATGACTTCAAGTGAAGGCAAAATGGATAATGGTATTTTAACTTAGAGTACATTAGACTGAATATTCTGAGTAATTTTTAATCTAGGAGTAATACCAGGCTATCTTTAAGGTGGCAGAGTTTGAAATGGAGACAACAGAGTTTGACAAGGAGACACAAGCAGACTTATCCTTCCTTTCCCCTCGGCCACCCAATTAAGGCTAAACATCAGACTTGAAGCACAGTTAGTTGTGTATAAGTGTGCAGTCTTGAGTTCAATACATTTATTAGCATAACTAACTTGAATTAACACAGAAAGAGAAGCAGAAAGCTTGTATGCTTTAACTCAGCTACAGACGTAAAGTGTATCACTGTTCTATTTCTTGGAAGATGGATGAGGAAGTGCAATACACCAAAAAATTATAAGATTTGCTCCTTCAGCTGAAGTATTTTTAAATCCATTTATGATGGCATTTGTTTCCTGGTGCACAGAAATACTGTATTTATTTAGCAACTCCTTCGACCCACTTCCTCTGCTGAGGCTCTGTTGTTTAGAAATACATCTTTCAGGGTCAGCAACTCTGACATATTACAGCAAAATGTAGTTAATGCTGGAGTTACTCAGGCACAGGGTCAAATTTTGCTTATATAGTTCCTTAAATAAGGTGCAAGGGATGAACATGGAAGCCTTGATTAGATGGAACTGCGCTACTGGAGATAACTAATTTTTCCCCTATACAGACAGCAGAAATTATGCCCCTCAGGATCCTTTCCCCTCCCCAGGTAACAGGATTAAAGAATTTGCTTTTTGTCTATGTTCCTTTTTTTATTTTCATGAATTAAACTAAACTAAAATGGCATCTGCTTTTCACAATCAGATGACAGCACCACTACCAAGGCTTTTTATGGAAGGCTGTCTGCCTATTCACAGTTTTTCAGAAGTGGCATTTATAGGCGAAAGAAGAGCTGCGACCATAGGTGATAAATAAAGCCATTCAATAGGTCAGAGGTTCCCAAACTGGGGAGCGTAGACAAACACTGGAAAGGCATGGCAGGGCTCAGGCCAGCATCCATAAGGGGATGGGGAGGGGTGCCACCCAGTCCTGATCCACCCTTAGCTATGCTCTGGCCCCGCACCTGGCTCCCAGCTGCAACTGAGGGAGGAGAGCACAGACAGGGTAAGGGAGGAGCAATAGGTAGTTTAGAAAGCAGATCTTATTTTTATAAGCCAGAGGTTTTAAAGAATACCCCTGGTGTCACATGCACAAGGTTAATACACCAATTTCTAAAGAGGATATAATCCCAGAGAGCTTTCACAAGGTATACCCCCCTCAAAGCTGCTGCATGTCATTGGATGGAATTACTCAATCAGTTCTCAACCACTAACCACTGTGTCAGGACACATGGTGTGTCACAGAAAGCCAGGAAGATGGCTGGATTCAGCCTGTGGGAAGTGGGCTGGTGTCCTACAGAGTTGTGACATGCCACCAAGCATGTCATGAGGCACAAAAGGTTCAGAACCACTGCTCTGAATGATCCTTTCATGGCTCAGGACAACCTGGGGAAGGGAAGAGAGCCAAGACTCTAGAATATGGATTTTGAATCCAAGTAGTCAGGATACCAGTAAATCATTTCACAGTGGAGATTTACAAACAAGTCTGAAAGCTCATTATCAGCATGGAGCATGGTGACAAGGCGGTTCAGGAGATCTTTAGTAACCAGTTTTTCATGGCTCATTTTGCTTCAATACTGTCTGCCAGGAAAGAGCATGAACAGAGCTGAATTGTTGCCTTGGGCGATAGCGGCTTGCTTAAACCAGACAACTGCTGATGCTGCAACGTTAACAGAATTTAAGGTGGTGTGCTAGGGATGTGTTACAATTCTCACTCTACACTCTGGCAATTAAATTAAGGCCCTATTGCTGGTAGAAAAGAGGCAGCAAACCAAGCCAGTTAAGAAAGAAATGATTTAACAAAAAACAATTCAACAGTAGCTGACTTATACACTCATTTCCGAACTGAATAAATTTAGCTTTATCTTGCTACAAAAATCAAATTTTTAACTAGGTCCACAGGGTTCTAATTATGGTAGGACAAAATATATCTATTTCCCTGAAAAAGAACAATGACACTACTCCTAAGTGCATTTAAAATGAAGGCAGAACAGACACACAACCACATTATACAAGCAGTTTCAACAAAAACATCCATCAATATTTCACTTCTGAATGACTAAGGTACCCAGATATGTATAGTATGGTCACTACAGGAATCACAGTGCCAAGATTACTTGGTTCCTGTGCCCATACCCCACCCTGAATTTCATAACATTTGTAAACTGTTATGTGAGCAAAGCTTTCCCCTTTGCTGATAAGCACTGACAATCCAGGGTTTGTGTGTGTATGCACAATGGGAAAGATTTATACTAAACCAGTTCAAATAGAGATGTGCCTGTGACTTGTTAGAAAGAGTCATCCAATCTTTTAGACACCATCCCTAAAGTTTGTTTGTGTTATTAAATTATTCCCTCTTCCTACTTGGCTCCAAACAAACTCAGTGTATTATTTCCCTATACATATGCCCTGCCTAAAGTCCTTTAGCTTTTTCTTTGAAAATGGCTGAGCCCAGAATTCAGTTATAAAAGAGATCCCTGACTCATCTGAACTTGCTGCCGCAGTGCTTAATAAAAGAAATAGGGTGCACTGTCTCTGCAGATGTAGGATTTCTTACAGGTAGAAAATATTGCTAGGATAAAAGTAAGATTATTCAAAATGGTTTTAAATGTAGCAACTCTGTATTCAGCTATTACCAAATTCTCTCCACATCCCACTGATATTCCATAACAAATCCTAACATTTATCACAGAACAGGCCTTTTACAGCATTCAAGTGGGCAGAAGAAAATCTACAGTTTGCACCTATAACACTGGGTTTCATATTCCTAAAACTCCATCTGAACATCTGGAACAATTCCCCACCTCCAAGTCAACTGGATTAAATTTTCTTAGAGTTTTGTTGTAGAAAGAGAAGGAAATAACATTAACTCTTCTAAGTCACTCCTCTAAGAGTACACTCTCCACTATATTTAATCATTTCAATGAGTGAAGTAAAAAGTTGAATTAAATACAGGTATTACAGTAAGGCTTTAAGATTATTTTAACAACTGTACAGAAGTTCAAGATTTCCAATAAGTTTTATAGCAGACCATTGCAGTGAGTACTAGAAAAGGAAGGGCCATTTAAAATTTGCCAGTACATCAAAGATCTCATTTAAGGAGCCAGCTTGAGTCTTGCCATAGACACAAACCATGAAACTGCACTTAGTTTAGCTAATGCATCAAAGCATTTGAGCATGCCAAGGGATTACAGAATACCAATGAACTGAGAACTGACTTAAAACTGCTGTCAATTATGTAAATTGCATGCAGAAAGTTGAGAGAACCAAAGGAATGTTTGAGGAACTAATTTGGGGTTCATGCAGAAATAGATATATAAAACACACTGTTGGCAGTAACACCAAACTGGTTATTTTCACAGGTAGGGGCGTCTTTAGTAACACACTACTACAGACGCACAGTGGTATGTCTAAGGATTCTTGCAGCCATGCTCTGACTGGAAACTTTAATGCATTGGGGGGTGGGGGGGGGGGAATAAAAGCCCTTCCCTCTGAGATACTCATTTCCACATACTCTGTTCAAGTAATAGTCCCACAACTATAAAGTCTGACTAGAAAGTGAAGACAATTTATTTTGATAAAGTCAGGCTAATCCAGCAAAGATTCTACTCCACATTATTAGTTTCTTGTCTTAGTTTAACACAGCCCTACAAGTTCCAAAGGGGTGGCCATGTTAGTCTAATTCAGCAAAACAAACAAGAAGTTTGTGGCACTTTTATGTGATAAATAAATTTGTTAGTCCTTAAAAGTGCCACAAGACTCCTTGTTTGTTTTACATCCCTACAAGACACACACAGGACAACATAACAACAGGGTGGCTTGCTGCTTTAGGGCTGGGTCTAGCCAATCTTGGATACAGAATGAGACATACCTGAATTCTACCAGGTGCTTCCCTTTAAGGGAAGGCAGCTGTAGTAAATGCTAAAACTCAGTAAAAACTTCGACAGAGTATGAGGAAAGGAACCTGCAAGGAAAGCCTCTGAAACCAGGCAAGATGACTTGGAAGAGATCCTGACCACAAAGGGAAGAGAGTGCAAAGGTCACAGGCAACGAGGCTGGGGACGAGGAAGAAAAACTTTGTGTTGCACAAAATTAGGAACTGACTTTGCTATGAAATTTTGATTTTTATTTCATATTAATAGACCTAGTCCCTAAGGAGTGATGTTTTTGATACATCAGAAGTAATCTGCTCTTTTGACACCTCCACAAAAAGTGCAGAGATGTGCCATGCTAGGTACCAAAATCCAGAAACTACCTCTAATGCAGGGGTGCCCAAAGTTTTTGTACACAGGAGCCACGGAGCCTGACTAGTGCAGGCCTGAGGGCTGCAAAATTCCATAACTGGTTCTTTTTGCACTATATACAATATCCAGTTATGTATTTTCAGTATACTATTACAACAAAAAAGCCATTTGCAGCCGCCCTTTGGGCACCCCTGCTCTAATGACTTTAATCATCATCATCACCACAGATTGTGACGTTAGAGTTGAAATCTCTTTTTCTGAAAGGACTAATACCATATTGACAGTACAGACTAGGTCAAGTGTTTGAGCTAGGAGGACAAGGAGGTACTTGCTTTGATGCACCATATCTGAGAGCTTGTTTCTGCAATCCTAATTATGCTAAATGCCATTTTGCTTAATTAGCCACATTGATTTCAGTGCAACTACTCACCAAGTTAAAGTACTGTTCAGTGTAAAGGGAAGGAAAATTGGGCGTTAACTGTGGAGTTCTTGATCAGGAGCAGCCATGTATATTCGGCTGTTAATTATGAAAGTCCTCCTTTACCTGAGGATCACTGATAAACTCAAGACGAGCATGTGAACCACGTCTCCTTGAAATCACGTCTTTTTACCTACATCTGTCCTATTCATTATACAAATTGAGTTCATCTTTTTTTTTAAGCTCCATGGACTTGAGTCACCTCATACAGCTTGCAGCCAACTGAGTCAGTGAAACAGACAGTGAGGAGCCAAAGCAAATCTGCATCTGAAGGACTACCCACTATTAGATCTGTCACATGTTGACACCCTGTCCTCCCACCTCAGACAATGATTTCAAGTGAGCCCCATGCTGTCGGGAGTCCTCATGCAAGCTTTCCTTCTCACAAAGCATCTGATTTAACAAGCAAAAACAGACTTTCTGCAGTGCTGAGCCCCCAGGCAGCTTAGCTACACTATTACTTTATGACAGCTACTGTCCTGGACCCGTGCCTGCTTTCTTTATCCCTCTTTACACCTGAGAAGCACCAGACAGACTAGAGACTGTTGTGATACAGGGCATCTGCTTCAGAGAAGGAGACAGAAGAATAAAAGAGAAAGGGACACATGGGAATATTCATTATGACAATCCATAACATGTATCTCTATGAACAGCATACTTTGATCTGTATCCAAAACGCTATTTGTGCTTGATTCCTAAAACTGTGCTATAGTGGCAAACCCCATCCTTTCTGGACATGTGACAGGCTCATCCATGTGGAGACAGCACCAGCCAGTCAGTAATTTCAGTCCACTAAGACCACAGTAGTCTAGCCACCCAAACAATGGAGCAACCACCAAAGAATCCTTCTCTTTGATAACCAGAGCAACCAGCAAGGCCTGCCAGGAACAACCACCTGAGGCACCAGGAAACTTTGCGCATGGGCCCTGAAACAAACCAAACAAAAAATCCAGCAATATAATGGATTCCCTCTGTTCTCTTCCATATAGGAGTTTCTCTTCCACACAGGAGACTCATATGCAAGATAGGCCAAGGCTGATAAGCTGCCAACTAAGACCAGGATAAGTCACAGGACTACCTTTGGTTTTTAAGAAAATATGAATTGTCTCAGTTCCTTTCTTGTAATCTAAAAGAGGAAAACTTATATGCCTAAATTACATTTTACTGTAGTGTTACATTAGTGGAGATGATATATGCTGGGCTGCAGCAGAGACTAAATGCTGATAGATTGTTTTCCATTCTCTCTAATGCTTTGTTCCAAATGCTAACTAAAAACACTTGGTTTGAAGAAAGCTGTCAGCATCACTCTTCTCAGGTTCCCTGGGGAGGATCAAGCAGGTGCCCAAACACAGGCAGGCCTGCACGGTAATAAATGGTTGATATACATGGTGGTGTGTGATCTAACAGTGCAAGCATGGAGAGATTCTGTCCAGAGACAGGCAAGGCCAAGAGGCGTAATGCATAGGGAAGAGGAAGGCAGGCCCCACGCAGAGCTCAGACAGACAGGCAGTTAGTCCCATAACTGTGACACTCAGTGGAGGGGGTGATACAGCAGTAGTCACAATCCTCCTATGCACACCTCTCTGACATCTGAAGTACCGTCCATTTCTCCTCTTCCCCCCTCCTGCCCAGTCAAAGAAAGCAAACTGGAAGCTGTGCTGATATCAATCACATAAAAATACTTTTAACAGTTATTTCTGGTCTAATAAATATTGATGTTTTGGCAAGCATTTAACAGCACTTCAAGTTACAGGAGCAAACCATTGCTCCCAACAGCTCGCTCCAGAGAAAAACAGCCCATTCTTTAGTTCCGGGGTCTCAAACTCAAATCACCTCGAGGGCCACATGAGGACTAGTAGAGGGCCGCATGAGACTTAGTATAGCAGCCTGAGGGCTGCATCACTGAAACCTTTCCCTACAATGATATTGAAAATATCGGTGATGGTCGCATCACTGTGGGCCGCACAAAATAGCTTTAGGGGCCGCATGCGGCCCATGGGCCACATGTTTGAGACCCCTGCTTTAGTTTTTCGGCTTAAAAGGATGAGACGGCATGACAAAGTGCTGGCAACTCACCCAAAGCAACCAAGTGAAGGTAAGGGCTTTGTGAAAGGCCTGCATCTGACACCCCCCCCCCCACCAAAACACAGCCCATCATCAAAAGGCCTTAATCCAGTTTAGCCCTGTGATGCTAACTCATTATTCTGTAATAATTGCTGGTCAAGTCCTTACAAAAAACTTTTTCTAAGCAATTTGCTAAATGAGATATTCCCTAAAACAATTTAAACCAGTTATTTATGACAGAGGTTTACACAAGCACAAGAGCAGCAAAGATAATTATATTCTCCTCTGAAGTTATAGTTTGGAAAAATGTCAAATTTTACACTTGCCAAATATAATTCAAGTCTATATAAAAATCTACTGAAATGTTTTAGATGTGAATATCATTTTCATGAAACAGAAAATACTATTTCCAGAGAGATTTTATCATATAAAAATATCCTTTTCATTACCAAATCAAACCCCTGAAGTGGTTTGAAATAAACTACCAGAGGAATATTGTTGTACAATTGACAATGGACATATCACACTTGCACTGTGTTTTTTTTATTATAAATTTTCTCACCTTTGCTCCAACTAAATCCTACAAAATAGTCAACAAGAACACAGAACTCTTTTAAGAAGTCCATTTTGACTTTAACACAGCCTTTTCAAATCAATCCACGAGTGACTACAGGACACACCACCTGCCACTTCAGTTCATTCCCATATGCCAAAGCCATTCTTGAGTTTCTGTTTTAATTACTGATGCATTTTGCAGAAAGGGAGACACATATGGAAATCCAGACCTCTGGCAGTGAGCAGTAAAAATCAGTTATTTACTTTTCTGTCTGAACTCTGATTGAAGCCAGAAGTATCCCTATTAGAATGGTGAAAAGCTAATATCAAGCCTTGTTTCCTTTTAGGGTGTCCAGATAGTAAGTGTGAAAAATCAGGACAGGGTGGGAGATAACAATTCCTATATAAGAAAAAGCCACAAATATTGGGACTATCCTTACAAAATCGGGACATCTGGTCACCCTACTATCCAGCTTCTTTAAAAACTTACAGTGAAGGTGCTTCCACATCCTCCCTGGGCAATCTGTTTCATAGCCCTACTGTTCTTAGAGTTAAAAGGTATTTCCTGAGATTTAATCTAGATCTGCTATGCTGTAGTTTGACCCCAATGCCTCTTGTCCTGCCCTCTGTGGCAAGAGAGGACAACTTTTCTCCATCTTTTTTATGGCAGCCTTGCAAGTATTTGAAGACTACTATCATGTCCCCCTTTAATATACACGCAGTTCTTTCAGTCTTTCCTCACGTGGCTTGTATTCCATCTGCTTGATTACCTTTGTCGCTCACCTCTGAATCCTGATTCTGTGGTTCTATGACTAACGGCTGTTGCCAAAACTTTATGGAACAATTTGTCTTTGTTATGATAGTGCTTTATGTTTTACATAGGGCTGCTGACGTATAACTTCTTCTTGTCTACATAACAGCATCAAAACAAAACTAACATGAATGAAGAAATTTTAGGCTTGAAATTAGATGCAGATTCCTAACCATCAGAGGAGTAAAGTTCTGGAATAGTCTACCAAGGGAAGTGGTGGGGGTAAAAACCTTAAGTGCCTTCAAAACAGAGCTTGACAAGTTTATGCAGGGAATGATATGAGGGACAGTGTAGCCTGGCCATTGTCTGTCTTTTACTATTGGTGATGGGTATGATAGTGACCTGGGAAGGGGCATTGGATCGAGTGGGTTCTGAGTTATTACAGAGAAGTTCTTCTTGACTGGCTGTTGTGGACTTGCCCTCATGCTCAGGGTTTAATTGATCACCATATTTGGGGTCAGGAAGGAATTTTCCCCCAGGGCAGACTGGCTTGGGCGCTGGGTTTTTTTTGCCTTCCTCTGTAGCATTGGGTATGGCTCACTTGCTGGTTGATTCTCTTGATTCTCACTTGCTGGTTGATTAAAGTCTTTAAATCATGATTTGAGGACTTTAATAACTCAGTTATGGGTTTGAGGTTCATTGTAGGAATGGGTGATGTTTTTGTGGCCTGCAGTGTGCGGGAGGTCAGACTAGATGATCATATTGGTCCCTTCTGACCTTAGAGTCCATGAGTCTAAGTTTATGCTACTCTGCTCTTGCTCACTACAGAGAAAAAATGCCTAGTGTTATTTGGAGCCACTATAGAAACAGAGCTCAGCTGTCAGTTCAGGGGATTTTGGTGGGTGAAAACAAAAGGGTAACAAAGGAAACATAAGAGGGATCAGAGAAGCCACACTAAGTCAAGGCAGGGAGATGGAGCAGAAACAAGTAAAACAGCACTGACTTGTGTAATGTTAGAGTGAATGAGAGTATTTCAGTTGCTTTCAATGACTGCTCTTGAATTAGACTGGTTGCTGAAATTAACAAAAGCATTTATGAGAGGCTTGCATCTCCATTAAGTTGACAAACCAGTTTGTCCATACATAGCACTGAGCAGAATTAATATTAATAAATAATATACATCATGTACTTTTAAAAGCAGACAGCTAGCTTCAGCTTCCCACTGCCAGCCAAGCCAGTTAACATGCCTAGCACAGTTACTAGGATAGCACAATGGAACAGCCAATGCTGAAAGGAATTACATGTCATGAAAGCTTACATGGCAGAAGAAACTAATGAAGCTATCCAGAGCAACAGACACAATGCTAATGAATTTGGGACACAAGCAATAAGTTTATATAAGATGCCTAAGACCATTTGTGTCTGGATTCCCAATATAATCCAAACACATTAAATAAACCAGGAAGTTAAGAGGGAAAAGCTCTATATGCAGTGTTGCTTCTGCTCAACAATTATGAACAGAACTTTAAGCCAGGCGAGGGCAATGTAGAATGACTGTCTAGACTTAAAATGAATGGCTCAACGTGCACTGGGGATGTTTTGAAGTGTTTTACACCACTTGTAACATCAGTTCAGCTGAACTAGCGTCAACACCATTGACAGCCTTAATTGCTCATGGGCCACCAGGTACCAATGTCTTTCACCATAGATTCAACTGCCAGTAAAGTTAAGTGACACCATGCCAACCAGCTGCTACACACTACAGCTCCCAATGTTGTCAGCCTCAGCATTCACAACAGTAGGAATCTATTACAACAGTTTCCTGGATGTAGGCAAGTGCAGCCTGCAACAGGGTCAGGAGAGAGAAAAGAATGAGATATCTAGAGATACAAGGCTGTTTCATCATCCTTGTCTACACTACAGAGAGTAAGGCTGCTTACGTCTTCCTAAATCTGTAAGCGTGTACACTAAAATTTTGTTCCCACCACTGTAACTGGCCCACTACATCAACTTAGTAACTCCACATCCTAGAGAGGCGTAGCAGGAATGTCATAGTAGCTAGATCAACACAGTGCCAATGCAGACACTGCATTGCTTACATCAACAGTTGCTGGCTTTCAGAGGTCATCCTGCCATGCCCCACACAGACAGTTCAATCAGCAGAAGTGCTCTGAGTCAGGACATGCACCGCTGATACAAGGAGCAAAGTGTGCACACACACAAGCAACATAATGACTATGGTGGTTGTCAGCTGATGTAAATTGAGTTGACTTAATTTTGTAATATAGACATCCCCATCATTACTAAAACAAGTTACTATCCTTCTGCTGCTTTAGTCATCCTTGAGGTAATGAGAATGTTAAATCCTGTTCACTTGGTGCAAAGGCTACCTAACAACTCCAACTGTCCTTTCATCCAGCTTGAACTACAGCTCTATATCCTGTCCTTTGGCTGTGTGCATTTCATTACCTCTAATTAGCACTAAAAATCTCAGACTCTCTCTTATCTCTTAGATCCAGCCCATAGGCCTTGACCATAAAAGTAGCCTCCACTCCACTCAAAAGCTCTGCTTTTCTTCTCCCAGTCTCCTTTCATATAGACAGTCTCAGCCTTTTTCTGAGGCATCTCTTGCTTTCCAAGACTTAGAGGCAGACACCACTTTCTCAATATTCTGAGTCACAGAAAACTGTTTTGGTAGTATCTGGTCCCTTTCCCTCACTAGGTTCTGCTTCCAGGCATCAGTCACATCACCAAGCAATCCCATACACACACACCCACACAAGTCCTCAATGGCATATCAGGGAGATGAAGAGACAATTTCTCTCAACAGCTGTGAAGGTTGATGAAAGCTGTAGCTGAGTCTCATGGTAGGATGATGTTCTCACAACTGAGTCATAGCCACTAGACAAGAGGCATGCAAAAAAAAGGGCTTCAAAGATACCCTCAAAGTCAACATGAAGAAGTGCAACTTTGACATAAGATTACGGGAAACTCAAGTCCTTGACCAACCAAAATGGAAGTCAACTTTGTGGCAAGCATCCCAGTATTCTGAGATCCAATGAAAACAAGAGGAAATAGAGAAATGGGAAAGCAGCAAAGAATGCAGCACAGCCTGACTCAACAAACCAGATCTGTCCTTTCCATCAAGAAACATCTTCCCCAACTGTTACAAGATCTGTAAAGCTTGGATTGGTCTCAATAGCCATCTGTGGATCCACCAGCAATACCTGGCTATCATTTTCCTTGAACACTGAGGTATTGCCAACCACAATACTAAGTATCTATATGGCAAACAAATATTTGATAATGGGCTCTTCAGCTTAGCACAGCAGTTCTCAAGCACTGTGTCAAGACACAAAGGTGTGTCACGATGAGCTGGGAGGTGTGTCATGGAAAATTGGCAGCTCAGCTTGGAGTCAGCTTGGGTCTCCTGTCGCTCACTGCTCTCTGGTGCCCTCAACAGCCCACTCCTGCTGCACAACACAGG
This sequence comes from Podocnemis expansa, assembly GCA_007922195.1. NCBI lineage: Eukaryota > Metazoa > Chordata > Testudines > Podocnemididae > Podocnemis > Podocnemis expansa. Next base: position 5,647,832 of record ML681967.1, on the reverse strand, counting down.
CAGCAGCCAGGGCCAGATGAGCAAAGAGACTTAGAGGATGCAACCCGGAGATCCTGGGCTTGGGGGAGGATGGAGGGCACCACCTGCCCCAAGCCCATTGATCCAGACCACCAGGGAACCTGCCTGCACTGATTTGACTCTACCTCCACTCAGGTCCCAGAGTACTGCATCCTGCAGAGCACTGCAGCATCCCACACACTCCCACCCCAAGCACCATCACCATCAGCAGGTTGTCATGTGTCATACAGGAGAACATCATCTGTCAGGTGTGTCATGATAGAAAAAAGGTTGAGAATCACTGGCTTAGCAGATAAAAGTATGACATGATCCAAAGGTTGGAAATTGATGCCAGGCAAATTCAGACAGGAGATAAAGCAAACATTAACTGCGAAGCTAATTAACCACTAACAATTTGCCATGTTGTCTGGTGGATTCTTCATCACTGGAAACCTTTAAATCAAGGTAGTGACTTCTTCTTATTTATTTATTTTTATAGATATGCTCTAGGAATGATTTTGGAGACATTCCAGAGCCGGTGTTATACAGGTGGTCAGATCAGATGATCACCACTGTCCCTTCTGGCATGGAAATCTATTAAACTATTTACGTAAGGGTTTCATCCACAAAATTAGTCTACGCATGAGTACTGATGATATGACACAGATAAAAATTCATCATACTTGTTTCTTGAAGTTAAACTCCTCTCTGCAATCATAGTAAAATAAGACAATGCAAAGTGACCTAATTCTACCCTGTTAAAAATCAAAAGACTCCATAGCCCACAGGCCAGACTAGTTAAGAACAGATTAAACACGGAGCACATTTCAACCACTGAACTTTGTTGTGAGTTGCATATGCAAGTTCAAAAGGTTGAATTTGGCCCACCTATACAGAAAGACTTTGGGGCGAGGGGAAGATAAACTCTAGAAGCAAGCTCCTTCCATATTTCTTGTGCCGACACACAACAGTGTGTAGGATGACAAGACGAATCTTCTCATAATGAACTTTAATAAAGGCCAAGCTTTAACAGGCTATGTGACCAACTCCCAAAGGAACCACACAAACTAAAATCTTACATACTCTCTACACAGTTTATTTGCTCTTCCAGAATTTCTGTAGCTAAAAGTAAGCTACTGGTTCAGTATGGACTTAAGCAAGTAAATTAAGTTTACAAGCAGAATTAGAGTTTTAATAATATAAAAATGCAGTAAAATTTAGTGATTGCATCTGGTTAACAATTAAAGTACATTATTTATTTGGTATCAAAGTAGTAGTGCGTCTGCTTCCTTTTACTTAGCTTGCTACTCTTGGCATTTCTTCTAACTTCCCAAGAATATTTAATGTTAGTCATCTGTGGTCCTTGACGGCACTTTATTAAGGGACGCACAGGCCTAAGTGACTGAGATATCATTAGCAAACTCTTCAAACACAAGCCTGGGAACCGAGGCCTCTGCTAAGTAAAGCAGAAAAACTTAAGGCTGATCAAATGTTTTCCATCAAAGCTTTCTACGGGTGTCATTTTCATTAAGTGAAACTTTTCTCCAAAAATAGTATCTGCTTTTCATTGAGTAACTTTGACTAACAACCAAAACACTCAGAGTTATGTCGGCATGGCATAGTAAATCTAGCCTAACCCTTGCTAACAGCCACACACAAAACCTTCTGTCTCGTGCCAGAAACTATTTAGGATTCCAGCCTCAAGCCTTGCCTTAATAGTAAATGTCTAAGCCCAAATCCCACTATAGAGTGAATCCCAATACTACTCATTTTGCTGTGTGGACACAGAAGAAACCGAGGCCTTGTTCAAAGCCGTGTTCAGGGAATCAACCAATGCTATTCCACAGACCCCCAAGTCTGTGTATTCTAACCCTTCTATCCCAAACTTGCCACTTGATTTCCAGGAACCAGGAGCAGCCTCCTGGTTCAAATACAGCTGCTCAATATTTAAACATTCATTTGCACACAGACTGCTCCGCTGTAAACACAGTAACTAATTATGCCTTAACTTTGGCCAGCACCCAAAAGAAGCCCTGCAGTAAGTGTGGCTAGCTAGCCTGAGGAACATAGCTGAATTTTAGTAAAACTGTGGTGTGAGGAGATCAAAACCCAGGACCTCAGCAAAAGCACAAGCAATCCTTCAAGCATATGCACAAAAGTATTCCGGAGAGGGTGGCAGCACTGGAAGTCAAGCACCTCATGACCCACTACCACAAAACCAGAGATGAGAACCATACCCAACAATTCCTTGTCAGTTCTATGAGGAATTCAATCAGGTGCTCAGAATCGCACAAAAACAGACTCCACAGTGCTTTACGCAGGGGCGGCATACTTATAACCCCAGAATTACAGGCACCACCTGAGAAGACTTTGCAGCTGCCACATCAAGCACCCAAAATAACCTTGGTGCTGATACTGGGGTCCCTACTCAGAAGACCTCTTTGGGGATGATTCAGGGAAGCAGCTCGCAAATGAAGTGGCAGCAGAAGCAGCACTGGAGCCAGAGCCTGGTATGATACAGCCCCCATAATTTTTTGCTGTTAATAAAAAGAAGGGGGGATTGTTAATAATTATAGTATTTTTCCAAGAAGGAGGTTTTAGTGCATTTCTGTTTATGGTGGAAGCCATGCCACTTCCCTAGTGCCTATCCCCACTGCTACCACATGGGATTCAAAACGGATACTGGTGGGGAGTTAAATGGAATAAAAATTTTATGAGGTATATGCTGGTGGTTAGATAGATAAGCTGGAGTATTAGACTTATGAATCTTACATTTTCCTTCCTGCAAGTACAGCACAGCTTAGAAATGAGCCACACCAGACTCCTCAGCACCTTCGGCTGCCTGTATTATCAATCCAAATGCTATCAAACGAAGGATTTAATCCTGGGCTGCCAGTCAGGGCTGTGCAGGAATTTAGGATCCTTGAAAGGAGACCGTAATGCGTTTCCATTCTAAAAAATCATTTTATTGATTATGCCACAATTTTTCACCCATTGCATAGATGTGATACATGCAAACTTTTCATGGAACAGGAACTCCAAAGAGTTAGATCAATTCTGGGGTAAGGCATACTTATTAGAGAAGCCTCTGTAGTTCATGAGCCCCCTCCATTTGCAGATGTGATGGTCAGTCACCAGATGCAGAAAAATATCCACAGCACAGATGGATGGCACTCCTCTCCTGGCTTCGAAGAGAAGATCTTGTTTCCACTTAGACACCTCAACAACCATGAGATCCTCCAGAGCTTGCCTTGCCTGAAAGAGTTATAAAACTACAGCTAATCAAGGGGATCTTCATAGGAACTCCTCTACCCTCCAGAAAAACATTATGGGGGACGTATAAATTATTTTAATTGCTGTTGGAATGTACATCTTACCATGTCTTGAAGAGTAGCTTTAAGGAACTTCTTAACAGAGTATTTTTATGTGAGTTAAATACAGCTGAAAGATAAAAAAAATCTCATCTTTGGACCTGGAAGTGATATAGCACTTGGAAAATAATAGAAATTTCTCTCTTTCCTCATGTTCAAGCAATAACTTGTTCTTTCATTTTCCTTGGGAGGCCCTTCCACCTCTGCTGGACACAAACAAGAAATCAAGAACTTGGGAAAGCAGACCCTCAACCAGCATATGTGAAGGAACAGTGAAGGATGAAATGCTGGACATTGTGACCAAAGCCAATGAACAACCTGGAAGACTGAAGGCTGGAGGAAGACAAGGAGAGGAAGGGTGGAAGGAAGAGAGATACTGCCCAGAACATGGAGAGATGGTGGCACAGTTCTTGGAGAATGACCAGAGGCTGAGCTAGAAAGACAGAGGGACAGCGGAAAAAGAGCTTTTTGAGAGGTTGCTCATTATCTTGGTCACCAAAATTCTAAAAGACAAACATCAATGCTGAAATGACCACAGCAGCTCTGGGATGCTTTTATCTCAAAACAGGAGTGGAAACATGAGCAAGTGAAGTTGTTGGATCTGTGTTGCTGGTTCCAGCTCCATGGATTGCACAAAATGTTTTGGATGGATGTAAGGGCAAGCTAAGGGCACTTCTGGTCAAGTGCCATGGGATAGACATGCAAGATCTCCCACTATACACATGATCTAAGCCCCAGAGTTCCTATAGGTAGTGGGGGCACTAAAACCTGGCATACCCTCTCAAAAAGCCACAATATCTGACTCGTGTCTGTACAGCACAGTATGGATTAACAAGGATGTAGCAATGCAGTATGGATGCTGAAGAGTGAACCTAGAAAGATCGCTTCTGCAGGCATTGCCTGCAGGCACCCAGATTTATTGTACAGTGTAGACATAACTCTTGGTCTCAAAAATGCCTATGTCTCATGAGCATTTCCTTCCCACACTAGGAAACCTGACCCACAGACAAGACTGGGTGGACAAGGCACCCACTCTACAACTCCCATGCGTTACCACGGCAGCATTTTCTAAATGACAATTACTGCTTTCAGCAGGAAGTTTCGGGCTGAAAAGTCAAAGTTTTTTGTGGAAAAAAGTCTTCTGGAGGAGCTCTGCAAAAACATATGCACCGCTTCTCAATTTTTCTGCTACATACCTGGTTTTTGGGTGCATCTTCAGTTCTAGTGTTCGCAGTAATTAAACAACCATGGAGTGTGAAGCTAGAGTTTAACCACTTTGTGCAACTGTTCAAAAATGCCAAGTCAGAGCTTTTTCCTTTGTCAAGTGTCAGGTTATGTATAATATATCTGAGGTCATGTCACTCTTCAACAATCCCTATTACATTTCATCTCACTAATGTCTGAGTATTTTTAATTTTTCTATGCTGTACCATTATTCTGTTAGTTTTTAAACCCGACCTTTGAGTACAAGGATTTAAATAATTCCTTTATACTCTAGCAAATTTCTGTATTTAATCAAAGTCAGGTACCCCTGTTTTACATATCTGGAAAGTCAAACTATGTAATGCACAAGTTGCAAGATAAATTCCATGGCCTGCATCAAGCAGAAAGTCAGATTAGATCATTACAATGGTCTCTTCTGGCTTTAACCTACAAGAAGGCTTGCATGTAGCAGAGTAATGACTAGACAGGAAGCCCAACTAGTGGTAAGAGTAGAAAGGTCTGAGTCAGGATGGCTAAGATGTGATGTAGGATTGAGCTCAGACAAGTTAAATCATCAAGTCTATTCTATTCTATTCTATTCTATTCTCACCTAACCACACACTTTTACAGGGAAGTCACCTTGGAAACAAGCCCAACTATTTTGCATTTTCTGAGACACATAACGGAAGTTAGACCATACTCAGTTCCTAGCTCCACATCCCAGTTTACATGGGGTTGTGAAATATGTTGCAGTCACCCAACATAGATCAAGTCCAAATGAGCAAGTAGGCCAGATACCAAATGCTATGTTGGGAACTTCGTTGTTAAAATAATGGCTTCATCTTTTGTTTCTCTCCTTCTAACTTAAAAAGGAAGCAGCAGGAAACCTCCTGAGAAAGGTGACTAGAGGAGACCACAGAGCCCCGTGAGCAAAGACAGGTTAGAACAGGTAAGGAGAGTTTGATCCAATGTAAGTAAAGCAGTGACAATTCAGGAGTCCAATTAAAATATACCAGCATTACCAGTACCACTTTACCACCCAGTCCTTACTTAGATTTTACCTGTACGATCTGGGCATTGATTGAAGCAAACTCAGTTTCAACTCAAATCAATTGAAGAACATTCACATGCAAAGCCATATGAGTCTAACTTCTGCTTGTCTAGACTAGGGTCTAAAAGGGGTGATATTAGATCTAATCACTAGCTCAGTTTAACTAGCCGTCCTAGAACCCCAACAAAGACCAAGCTCTTGTTATTTAATACATGCTAATCTGGTCAAATTAGAGACCAGGCTTCTCTCCTAGGTGTAGTTACCATGATGCCAACTAGTATTTAGCCATGGCTTTGTTCTGCAAAAAGTGTCTGGAATTTGTCTGGGTTTTTTTTTTTTCCTTCCCATAAGCTGGCAAACAAACATCTTTCAGTCCCACCATACTGCGGCTGGTTCTCTAACTTCTCCCCACCTCTTCCTGCACACATCTAAGATCATTAAAGAGTAGAAGTAATATCAGATAAGTGTAGTGTCAGTAGTTTCCAAGCAATGAGACGGAAGATTTCTGGTGTGTGGCTAAATAAAGTTAGTTGTGCAGCAGATGGACAAGGAGAAGGAGACTGCTGGGAACTTCTATGGGACCACACTGAGAACAATTCTGGAAAATGGCATCTAAGATCAGCACCTCCCATTGCAGTTCCTGCAAGAGCATCAGTCACTGGATGCGCAAGTGGCTGACAGTTCACAAGGTTGTACTGTAATGGCTGATACTCTCACTGTCACCTTTGGTTCGACAACAGAAGGAGAATTATGTAAAGGTGTCAGGTGTTTCAAGAACCTGGTTTGGACCACTTGCAGCAGTAACTTGCTAAAGGAATCCTGGAGAAGTGAGACACAGTTGCTAAAAGACAGTAGCAAGGCTTCCTCTTTCCTCTAACATGTACATGTATCATCTCCATGACAGGTGCAAAGTCTTCCCATATGCACTAACCTAAAGGAGGAGAACACTTACTAATCAAACTGCAAACTCACTAGACTAATGATCAACTGTAATTAATCAGTGCCATTCTGAGTTACTGACGGCCATCAGACAACCACATGCCCCTCTTAACTCCAAATGAAAATGATTTTAATATATCCTTCCCAAACTGAGTGGTGAATGAGAAGAGAGCTTACATAAGCAGAGTTTCAGATACTCTACATCTGTGCAGTGCTTCAAAGAGGTGACATAAACCTCCAAATACAGCCTCATGCTGGACCACTAACTATTATAATCAATGTCAATGTGACTACAGTTCTATAAAACAAGGGAAGATATTTAGACTCAAAGAGTTGACAAGGAGGCTTGTAATCTACACACAACTGGAAACAGGCAATCAAGCACACAAATGCACCAAACTGCAAATTGCTGGCCAAACCATCTATAAGGTCATTTGCACACACATTCATAGTAGAGACATACTACTTCTGGTTTCACACACAAAAATCCACAAGTTTGCCATTCTGCATTTAACATAATAGCTATACTTCACTGCATCTAGCACATGGAACATGCACAGGTACAAGTTATTCAGTATAAACCAGTGGAAATGAGAGACTTCTCAAAACTTAAACTTGATTTTGGACATCAAAAAGTAGAAGAAATTTCACCTTTGCTCTTGAACATGACACCAGCTCACCATTATCTGGCTATGCCAAAAGGACAGGAGACATCTGATATGATTTGATCAGGATGCAACTTCATTATTAAGTGTCTGGGACTACTTGGTAAGCAAAAGTGTATAAAGCAAGTAACCCCATATTCATTCATTAATTTCCCAAGGGGCTTTCGCTAGCCTTCCCCTCTTCACTTTCTCTATCCAGGTCTCCCAGCCAACACACTGCAGGGACCTTACAATCCACACTCCGTTACAGGAGGGCTAAGGTGGGCTATATGAAAGGGGGTTGGCTCCTTGCCATACCAGTCTTAGAAGTCCAATCTGCTCCTCCTTTCCATGTTCCTATAATCAACACTTTTTAGACCTTTTACCAAGCCATTCATTGGATCTATGAATACATTCCCCATGGAGTACCTGCACTGGACAGCTGCCCCACATAAATAATGAGTGGTGACATATATCTAACTCCTTTCATGCCTAATTGAATTCGCCACTAGGAAGTGGGGGGGGCGACAACCCCCCCCTCCATTTAGGACAATTGTGGTGGTGAGGGAAAAGTTCCTCCCAAAGCAGATCTTGAACTAACCTGGTTTTTCACCACCTAAAATGAAAGAGACCATGGGTGCCACCTGTGTCTGCTCTGTGTAAAAAGGGGGCTTCACCACATAGGCTGCCCCTTTTGAACTGTTCTATCCCCCCAGCTCCCAGAAGATGAATCAGTGTCATCCTGTGTCACACACAGACTGCCCCACCCTCTCACCAAAAAACACTGTCCCTTCATTTGGCTGGCTAGCGAGCCAAATTCTCCCCTCCTTGTTCTCACTTCCGAGTGCGGTTCAGTCTAGTCGCTCACACAGAAAAGCAAGTTTAGGTTTCAGTGGACTGCAGGATTGAAAAGCTTTTTTACAGCATTCTCCCTTAAAACTCTATGAAATGCAGTCAGAACCAGGTCAGCTTTCTTAAAAGATTGGATTAGTTTGTTGTACTACATCCTTGTGCACCCAGCAGCTAGAAGGGACTCCACGCTTAATTAACATGTAACACTTAATACAGCAATTTTATAGTAGTTTGAATTGACCAAGTTATTTCCACATCAACATTCAATTAACATAGCCCACTACTGCAACTCCAAGACAGCTTCTCAGGCATTTCTTCTATCAGAAAATCCATCATATGTATCTGGAGGCATCATTTAAAGAATATTTCACTCATTTACTAGGTAACTCAATTCACTTTGGCTCATTATTGAATAAGAAGTTTAACACCTTCCCCAAGCTGAGCAACAACACTTCGCCTGTGTGGACTTCATTCACTCTGAGGAAAAATGCTAGCCCTTTTTGTCTACCTCAGACTGTTCTCTTATAATTTGCCACCAGTAAATCTAATAGTGACTCTGCCAATCGTGCTAACAAAATGAACCAGCTGTCAAAAAATATATTTCCTGTTTTCTTGGGGTATTTGTAGAAAGGTTAATATCTTACCTCAACAGCTTTAGATTCTCAGTGCTGGCCTGTCTGCTCTGCTACAGGGTTGGATTTAGTTGCTGTACTAGAGCACTCTTCTCAGGTTGCACTACTATTTATGTCTGAGAAGCAATGCATGTATTAATGAAAGCTGTTATATTAAACATCCAAGTACTTAGGTAAAGGTCACATGGACTAAAAATCCACATTCGCTATATAGCTTAGGCACCCGCATGAAAGGGGTGCAATAACTTATATGGTCTCCTTCATGGGCAAAAAGTCTATATGTATGTCTTCATTTACATAAATGTTCATTAATGTTGAAAGACTGCATCCATCAGAGGATCTAAACCCTATTTTCTGGGCGTAATCCTTAGCTCCACTATTGTTTGTCACCAAGTTCCTCCATGAGAAAGACCCCTACCTGAAGTACCAACATGCATCTGCAAGGTTTTTATTAACATAGCTGGAGTGAAAATATCTTGGTAGAGCACTGCTCTCATTTGATATACATTTCTTTTCATTGCTTGTGGCCTCTTGGTTTGAGCAGGATGTGGAGAGTATTTCAGATCAAGGACAACACGGAATCCAGCTTCCCACTGACCGGGCTTTGACCTCCACTATTACATAATTCAGATGACTGATTCCCAAACATAGGCAATAGCATTTCAAACTCTGAGCAGTCTTTGAGCAGCACACAAAGCATACATATTGGCAGCATAACAAAAGAGAATCAAAAGAACCAGAGAAACGTAGGGTAAAAGGGACCCTGGGAGGTTACCTGGTCCATCCACTCTTGCTGAGGCAGTACCAAGTATATCTAGACAATCCCAGACAGTTGTTGGCCCAACCTGTTCTAAAAACTTTCAATTCTGGGGATTCCACAACCTTCCTTGGAAGTCTAGTCCAATATTAACTACATTATTGTTAGAGAAGTTGTTCTAATACTTAACCACAGATTCAGCAAGGAATCAAGCTCACGATGAGTGCATGGCCTATTTCAGTGTCCTTTCACCTAAAAGCCAAGCCTCTTTAGCATCTTTATTAATACTACATTTCAGTTAATATTGAGCCAAATAAACTTAGCCAGGTTCTAACTGAGTTCTGGTCTATGTTCCCTATACTGTCAAGTAAAAGGAAACTGACCATCAATTAGCTAGAACAAGCCTAGCATCAAGGTCATAAAGCAAAGATACTGGGAAATGTCTCACTACAGCATTGGCCAGTTTAGAAGATAAAGGAAGTGATGACAAGTAACAGTACGCACTGTACTGACAACTAGATAACTATGATAAAATTTTCAAGCCTCTGCCTTGGAACCACAGAAACAGCTCAGCAGTTTGAGGGAATGAAAATATGTTTGCATGTAATTTAGCAGCACAGCATACTACTGTAATACTTGTCATGTTTTTATTTTGACAAGCAAGCTGTTCTGACAATACAGTTCAGTAAAAGTACTTTTGTAGCTTTCATTTCCAGGTCAGGTACACTACTCCCGAATCCAAAGGAGATATAAGCACCTAATGAGCATTTTTAAAAACAGAGCTATGCTTAAGTTTAAATGCCCTGCCTCTACATTTCACTGACCAGAATACTGGACAATAGAGCAGCACTGAGCAATTCAAGGGCATTCATGAGAACTGTGCATTGAGGATCAGTTCTGAGCTAAAGGGTATTCAACATGAAGTACTATTGCTAACTTGAGGATTAAGTATTTTTAGTTAGCTTTAAACATGCAGCCAACAACCTGACTTAACTCACAGCCAAGAGCAGTACTTGCTAGCAGGACACAGATGCACAACCTCAGACTGTAGCACATCTTTCAAGAAGCAAGACTCCAAGCTATTGGTGAGCTTCTTTAAACTCCATTGGAACAACAGTCAAAGTCAATCAGTCACCCTTGAGGAATCTGATCTAGCAAAACCTTCAACAGCACAATGAAAATTTTAGGTACAGTCTCAGAGTTAGTCCAGTGAGTCTGCCTCTGCAAACCAAAACACAAAGTAATACAAGGGCACTGTTGAAGCAGGACAGTCAATGTTAGCATTAACCCACATTTTGGGTGTGGTATTCAGGGGAAACTTCCTCCACCAATCCATTACAGATAGATGGTGGGATTTTTTTTTTTAATTTTTATTATTCTTATTAATTAAGACTAACTATTTTATTCTACCCTCCTCTCTTCAATTCTTGTTCGTTATATTGAGAGCAAACTCAACATGAAAGAAAGGTTAAACAATTCTTGAAGCCTAACAGATGTTATTTAAGTAATTAATATAGTCACCTGGTTTTAGAATAATCTGTGGATGCACTGGGAAGAGAAAACAGCCAACTTCAACACAGGCAAATTCTAAACCAGTATTATTTTTCAGCTTCCTGAAGCACTCCATCTTTTCAGACTGTGAATTTCTAGAGTTCCCATCACTCCCAGGGGTTTTGGGAATAAGAAATTCATCTTACAGTTAAATTTATTTTAAGATTCAGGATATTTTAGTTGCTTCCTATTCACACAGCAAGTAAGGATAACTGTAGATAATATAATACCCAGTTCCCAACTGATTTCAGGAGCTGTTTGAATCAAATAAATGATTCATGAAATCTGTACTCCCATGTTGCTATGGCGATACCAGGCACACAACTGCAGGTTCTACAGACACCAGATGAAATACTCCCAGATCGGTTACAACAGGTGTCTTCCTACACTCACTAGAAACAGAGGACAGCCTGGCAACTATGGATTCTATTCACAAATGAGATCCACAGCAAGGTTCAGGTTATTATGGTCATCTATTTTATAATAAAATTTAACCAACCTTTAAATCAAATACTCAATTCTCATGTGACATTAGCAGGAGAAGAGTGGAACCCGCCCTCACCCCACAAAACTGGAAAATATTTGAAAAGGAGAAAACCTGAAAAAAATTTTTCCCTTGGCACTGGGAGCCAATATCAATATCAACAGTCATAGTTGAGAATATAAAATACAGCACAGCAAGGAACATGTAACACTAGCTCAAGGAAAGAAGCCTTAAGAAAATATTTTTCGCAGATGCATTTTTGGGTGTTCCTGCTTCAAATCACCATGGTCTTCAAGGACTAAATCCTGGAATGATGCAGAAAACCCATAGCAATGGGTGCTGCATAGACGTTAATAAGTAAATCAGTGCTAATCTGTATAACTACCTGAAAATTCTTATCTGCACAGAAAGTCTCAAACAAACCAGTCTTTAAAAAAACTCACCGAGGTGTCTGGCACTGAATCCATTATCTGTGCAGCTCACATTGAAGAATTAAAAAATCTGAATCCAATGAACTAGGAAAGTAACCTTATTTTCATGTAAGGCAAACTGGCCCAGAAACTCCAAGTGATTTTCCCAAGGTAACATGACGGTTGTGGAAGTTCCAGCAATAGGGCCTGATATCCCAGCTCCCAATCATCTTAGCCAGCTTGGACATATAGAATCATAGGGTTACAAGGGACCTCATGAGGTCATCTAGTACAATCCCCTGCCAAAAAAGCAGGACCACTCTCACTAAATTATCCCAGCCAGGGTTTTGTCTAACCGAGCCTTAAATATCTCCAAAGATGGACATTCCACCACGTCCCTAGATAGCCCATGCTAATGCTTCACTACCCTCCTAGTAAGAAAGTTTTACCTAATATTCAACCTCGACCTCCCCAGCTGTAACTTGAAACCATTGCTCCTTGTTCTGTCCTCTGTTACTACTGAGAACAGCTGAGCTCCATCCTCCTTGGAGCATCCCTTCAAGTAGTTGAATGTTGCTAGCAAATCCCCCCTCAGTCTTCTCTTCTGCAGGCTAAACAAGGCTAGTTCCTTCAATCTTTCTTCATAGGTCTTGTGCTCCAGCCCCTTGATCATTTTTGTTGCCCTGCACTAGACTTTTTCTAATTCGTCCACGTCCTTTTTGTAGTGGGGAGCCCAAAACTGGACACAGTACTCCAGATGCGGCCTCACCTGTGCCGAATAGAGGGGAGCAATCACATCCCTCGATCTGCTGGCAACACTTCTGCTGAGGCAGCCCAGTACGCTGTTGGCCTTTTTTGCAGCAAGCGCACACTTTTCTACAGTGCTGCTATTTAGCTGATTGCTCCCCAGCCCGTACAAGTGCATGGGGTTTTTCCATCCCAAGTGCAGGACTTTGCCCTTGTCCTTGTTGACCCTCATGAGATTTCTATTGGCCCATTGCCCTATTTTGTCTAGCTCTCCCTGAATCCTGTCCCTGCCCTCCAGCATGCCTACCATTCCCCCCAGCTTGGTGTCATCCACAAACTAACTGAGTGTGCAATCTATCCCATCATCCAGATCATTAATGAAAATGTTGAACAGAACTGGCCCCAGGACCGACCCCTAGGGCACACCCCTTGTTACTGGTTGCCAACTAGACATAGAGCCATTGATTCCTACTTGCTGAAACTGTTGATCTAGCCAGTTTTCTATCCACCTTACAGTCTGTGCATCCAACCCATAATTCCTTAACTTGCCGACAAGAATGCTGTCAGAAACCATATCAAAAGCCTTGCTAAAGTCGAGGTATACCACATCAACAGCTCTTCCCGCATCCACAAATCCAGTCATCTCATCACAGAAGGCAATGAGGTTAGTCAGGCACGATTTACCCTTTGTTAATCCATGGTGACTGTTCCTGATCACTCTATTTTCCTCCAGGTGTTTCAGGATGGACTCTTGGAGAACCTGCTCCACGCTTTTCCCAGGGACCGAGGTGAGGCTGACAGGTCTGTAATTCCCCGGATCCTCCTTTTTCTCTTTCTTGAAGATAGGCACTATATTTGCTTTTTTCCAGTCCTCCGGCACCTCCCCCGTTCCCCACGAGTTTTCAAAGATAATGGCCAGTGGTACTGCTTTCTTATATAGTATTTTAACATTTGGGTTTGATCATAGTAAGTGGAGTTTCTGACCAAAAAAAAAAGATAAAATAAGTGACCTTTGTACAGGTTCTGCTGTTGAAACAAGGATTTCATACTGGAGCAATAGGAACTTTTCTTTTGAGCTGCTTCAGTGGACGCCAGCCTTTACAAGATGGCAGCTCTCTGAAACTCTAATAATATGGGAAAGGACTTCCCAAAGAGGAAAAAATATCAAATATAAGCTAGCCTGGAACAGCTATTACTGAATTGCCATGTTGGGCTACCTTTCCATGTGGACACACTTATTCTGCACTAAGAGTGCCTTTATGCAATTTAGGGTTAATCTGCTTTCAAAGTAGACTAGACTAAAGGGCACAAAGGCTCTCTTTGTGCAGAGTAAATGGGCTCACGCAGTGAACTTGTACAAAACAACTATCGTACTTTAAAGCCATACCCTCCCTATTTTGCACAAACTTCCTCATGAGTTGCCCAAGCAGGCAAGCTCTTAGAATCCCACACACCATAAACACCATTTCATTAACCGCTCTTTGGAGATAGTCCCCACGGTGTTTTTTTTTTTTTAAGTATTTGTATTGAAACATCGGTTTCATCAGCACTCCATTTTCCTGTACCTGCTGCCATTTCTCCAAGATTATTCATTCCTCTGCAGCATGCCTAATCTTTCTAACTATTCTACAACACCACAACACAGATTGCAGAGTAAATCCCAAAGCACTCCTTGCCAATTATTCAGCAAATGCCTGCATTCTAAGTTATTTAAGGTAACAAAGTTGCAGCTCAGCTTGTTACATAAAATGCTTTATGAAGTCAAAAACAAAAAAAACCAAAACAATGCAAGTTAGAGACAAACTAATCACAAAGGAATTAAGTTAAAAAGGACTGCATTAAGGGATCTCTTGAAAGCTACTGATAACACACCAATTTCTCAACAAAAAGGACAACAGAGAAAATGTCACCCTGTTTTTCTATCAGTATACATCAGAGTAATCACTACTATTAGAGCAACAGAACTATTTCACTGGCCATTCTTTAAAACTGAGGTCCTGACATTCAACAGTCTCCAAGACAGACAGTGGATTGGCACTGGGTAATGGAAGCCAATTAAAGTTACCCTCAAAGGGGGAACAGTGAGAAGTTACTGACAAAGCTATAGCTGAAAAATAAAAAACAAGGAGCCCTGTGGCACTTAAAGACTAACAGATTTATTTTTTGCATGAGCTTTTGTGTGAGAAAATCCCACTTCGTCAGATGCTTTGAAGATGACATCTGACGAAGTGGGATTTTCTCCCACGAAAGCTCATGCGAAAAAGAAATCTGTTAGTCTTTAAGCGCCACAGGGCTCTTTGGTTTTTTTGCTAGACTAGTCTAACACGGCTGCCCCTTTGGAAGTGGCAAAGTTATACCTGCCAATGGAACCGACAAATGGTTAGCAGTGGAATGAGCAGAGTTAGGATACCGCAGGACACTAAGCAAGTGTCATATCTAGTATGACCAAAACTAAGTTTCTCTGCCAAAACCATGGGATGTGGTGACTTTGTTTTCAAAACCCACAGACTTTTGTTACAAGGAGTAAGCAACCCACAGCCCAGACATAGTCATGCCTGCACAATCAGCATAGCAGTGGTTTCCAAATGTAGCAATAAATTCTACTTAAAATCATTACAAGATTTGAATGTTGTTATGTTCTGGTGTACTAATGAATGTTGCAGTTGGTTCACACGTGGAGTTGCCAGGAATCAAGCAAGGGGCAAACACACTACATTAATGTAGAAAAAAACCCATCATTCAAGCAATCTGGAAAACTGCAATTAGCTGGCAGAAATCCAAAGCACTCAGAATTTATAACCATTCAGCATTTACAGATTGCACTTTGCTTTGTGTTTGTTGACAGCAAAGCCACCTTACTACATGTTGTCACTGCAGAGCTTGTACATTTTTTGTTTTAAAAGCACCAGTACCACAATATAGACCAGTGGTTCCCAACCTTTCCCTTTATGGGGACCACTATATTGTCACCAAAAGCTTTTGTGGACCACCATGTAAAAAAAACCATTTTAAACATTTTTAACATAGCCTATGGCTGACAGGAGTCAAATTTGTATATTGAGGGGTATTAAAAACGGTTATTTCTAATCATTTATTATACTCATTCACAAACATATTTTACTCATCACAGTACTTTTACCAGTAGTAATTACTGCGCCCCGCCCAGCCACGGAATACCTGCAGTTCCCCCATGGATCACCAGTTGTCCACAGACCACAGGTTGGGAACCACTGACATGGACAATTATTAAGGAAGATTTCCAGTGATGGAAATGCCAAATAATGAATTCTGGATTATCATATCCAGTTTCATTTTAGCTGGATTATCAGACTCAATTGTACATTAATTATTCTAAAGTTAACTGGTTTACCATCATGCTATATTCCCTTTCTATCACAAATTTTCATGGGTTAGGAAGTCAAGCTGTCTAAAATGAACTGATTGCAAAATTGTTTAGCAAAAGATGATGACAATAGGAGAAAAATCCACATTTAAAATTTCAAGTGGTAGAGTTTTCTGTTATCTTAGTGTACTATTTCCATCTGTTAATTTATTTCCTTTAGTGATGAAGATAAAAAATGTCATTTAAAGAGTTAGTACAATTTATGTAACCAACACTCTTAGAGATCACATACACTACACTTACGTAAGCGGTAAGGAGTCAAGTAACTTAGTCTGCTACCTGTGGCTTATGTTATAAGAAGTCATTCACTCTCATATGTATCCACTAGAAGCAGACCCTCACATCCAGCTAGCACCTTCTTTAGACCTACACACTTGCCTGGGAAGATAATTATGCATACATGTCATGAGATATACTGTACTTACGGATTCCTTCAAACCGATCTGGGAGTTTAATGCAGCAGGACAGGCCAACAGTGCAGTCCAGAGGCAAAGACGATCTAGGTGTTATCCAGCATCAGAGCACTGGTGAAATAAAAACACTGTAAGGATTCCATCTAATGTGACACAGTTTAGTAATGGTAAGAAAAACAACCTTACAGCCTGACACCATTCTTCAGAATGAAAACAACACTAAGTTAAACAAAGAAAGACAGCATGAAATTTGACACTGAAGTGCCCCATACCATGAGTGGCAGAGTCAAGTTGGAAGCAAGCCAACATGGTCTACTTTGCTGTATTTAGTTACTACTATGTTACAGCAGTGCAAAACACTTCAATCGAAGAATCTCTAAGTATTGCAAAGCTACAGTTGTTTGTTCAGCAATTCTGAGGATAATCGTGTGTACAGTGCAGGTGAGTAAACAGTGAAAGACTATTCTTGAGCAAGAATTACTGTGGTATCGTTTCAGTTTACGGCTTTTATCAAACTTTATATAGTAATCTAAGTGAAGTATTGTGTATGGTCAGTTCTTTTTCAGTCCCTTAGATCTTGCTTGTGAATCTAGTTTCTTTCAAAATGCGCATAGCATTTGCTGTCTCTAATATGAAAATCTGTGAGAAATTTAAAAATGATAGTATTTGAGCAAGACTGCAATAAGAAGCTATTTTTAAAGTGTCATGCTTCATTCCCTGACAATTCAGGTGAAATCTCAGGTCACTGAGCTACAACTGAGTACAAGCAAACTAAACAAACAGTTATATGGGAGCCAATGAAAGAAAAAATATTTCAGTCAAGAGAAATCATGCTTCCAGTCTATGACTGTGCTAGAATTTTTACACTATGTTCTCACTCACTTGGCCAGGCAAATCATTGACTACAGCTCAGGTAGCTTATCTTATAGACTCACAGGTCAGAAGAAACCATTGTGATTACCTAGTCTCATCTCCTAAACAGTGCAGGGCACAGAATCTATCCCACTCCCTCCTCTATTAGAACCACAACCACTGGTTGAGTTAGTCCTCAAATGATGATTTAATGACCACAAATTACAGTGACTCCACCATTTACTCTAATTTAAACTTGCAGTGACCCCATGCTCAATGCTACTGAGGAAGTGAAAAATCCTTAGGGTCTCTGCCAATCTGACTTGAGGAAAATTCCTTCCCAGCCATGAATATAAAGATGTAATGGGCTCTGAGCATGTCAGCAAGACCCGCCAGCCCGACACACTGGGAAAGAATTCTCTGTACTAACTCAGAGCCCTTCCATCTAGTGTCTCATCTCTCACTGCTAGGTGTATTCGATACTAGTAGTAGCAGATGGGCTGCATGCCACTGTAGGCAATCTCATCAAACCAGTCCTTCCATAAATCTATCAAGCTCAGTCTTGAAGCCACTTTGATCCCCCTCCCCTTCTGCACACATACTTCTCCCTTTGGTAGACTGTTCCAGAACTTCAGTCCTCTGATGGTCACAGACTTTACTCAGTTTCAATCCCAGACTTGTTGATAGCCAGTTTATACCCATGTGTACTTGTGTCAACACCATCAACTAATTCCTCTCTGCAGTGCCTAACCCTCTGATGTATTTAGGCAGAACAGTCATACCTATCTCTGTCCCAACCTTTGTTTGATTGAGCTAAACAAATCAAATGTCCCGAGTCTCTTCTTGTAAGCCAAGTTTCCTATTCCTTAGATCAGACTATCAGGCCTTCTCTACACATGCTCCACTTTGAATTTATCCTTCTTAAACATGGGAGCCTACAATTGCACATAGTGCTCCAGGTGAGGTCTTACCAATGCCTTGTATAATGGTAATAACACTTCCTTACCTCTCCTATCTCTAGTCCCACTACCTAGCCTAATGGATCTAGGATCCCATTTGCCTCTTTTCGTGGCCACAGCTCATTGGTGGCCCACAGGCATCCTGTGATTGACCAATGCACCCAGATCTTTCTCCTCCCCTGTTGCTTCCAAATGACGTGTTCCCAGCATATAAAAAAAATTCTTTTTGGTCTTAAGTGCATGGACTTCCACTATCAAATTACCTCATTTCTATTACTTCAGTTTTCATAGGCATCCAAAACTTCAAATATGATATTCTGGTTGCTCTTTGGATTGGCAATACCTCCCAACTTTGTGTCATTTGTAAATTTTCATTAGAACACTTCCACTTTTTGTGCCAAAGTCAGTAATAAAAAAAATTAAGATTAAAGATTAAATCCTGGGGAACTCCACTAGTAACCTCCTTCCAGCCTGATAGTTTTTCTTTCAGTACGACCTGCAATAGTCTCTTCTTTAACCAGCTCCTTATCAACCTTTCAATCCTCATATTAATTTCCATCTTCTTCAATTTAACAATGTCTCACGTGGAACTTCATCAAATTTCTTACTGAAATCCAGGTATACTAGATCTACCGTATTTTCTTTGTCTAAAATATCAGTTAGCTTTTCAAAGAGATTGGGTTGGTCTGGCATGACCTGTCTTTTGTAAAATCCACATTGCACGTTAGCCCAAATACTGTTTCTCTCTTGATCCTTACATATTTTTCTTTCAAACATCATTCCAAGATCATACATACAATTGAGGTCACACTAACATGCCTATCATTTTCAGACCTTTTCCTCTTTCTTCTGGCAGTTCTCACATTATGCTTGCACTTAAGTGACCTCCCAGAGGGAGCTTTCCTTGCTGAACCCTCACATCTTCCATTCTTTATAGGCTTTCTCTTAATTGCTTGCATAAGATGATTGCTCATCCAGCTTTGCCTGCAGTTCTTCCCTACAAATTATTTCTCCTTCCTTGGAAGGCAGACTTCAGATTCTTGTGAAGTCCAAGCTGCAGAACCTAATTCCAAGCTATCTCCATCTGCATATTCTTGAGTTCTTCAGTCCCATCCACTCACTAATTCCCTATTTTTTTTTTAAGTTTACTCTTTCAAAATCAAGGGCTCTTATTGCAGACTTATTTTTGTTTATACTTCCATTTAGTTTAAAATTAATTAGCACATGAGGACTCAAACCCAGACTGCACTCTGTGTGACTCTTTGGTGAAGAAATCAGATAGCTATCATACCCAAGAATATCTGGGCCATCCCATTACAAGAAGAACTTGTCCTCCAATCTAGATCAGGGAAGTGGAAATCTCCCATAGTCACACAATTCCCAATAGTATTTATTTCATTAAAAATATTTAAAAAGTGTCTATTCATATCCAAATCAGATCCTAGAAACCTGTGGCAGACCTAAAACACTGTGCAACAAAGTATCTGTTAGCTTTCTTCTTCTAAGTGATTTTGACCTAAACAGACTTTATCTTATCCCTTCCATCACTTCACATTTCCTTATAACCTACATCATCAGTAATACACTATAATATTCCACTACCTTTACTTCATTTGTTTCTCTACAGTACACACCCTTCGAATACCTCTGTTCAACAATAAAAAGCAAGGAGTCCTGTGGCACTTAAAAGACTAACAAATTTATTTATCGCACGAGCTTTCATGGGAGAAAATCCCACTTCGTCAGATGCTTTGAAGAGGGGGAACTTACAGAATGGGATGAAAATAAATGCAGGGGAGGTTATATAGCAGGGGTGGCCAAAGTTATGGAACTCAAGAGCCACACAAGTTGATTATTAAACCTTCAGGAGCTGCACTGAGGTATGTAGCCACATAGTTTAACCTACTCCAAAATTACCAAGTTTAAAATTCATTGCACACTTTAATTTTATCATAAAAAGAGGCCAAATATTGATCCTACTGATGTCAGATTCTAATAATTACTTAACATTACTATGAAAACTAGGCCTATACAGTAAAAATTTAGCTGTCACTTGACATAGAAGACTGTAGGCTAATGGCAAATTTTTTTTTAAATCCCGACCATGCCACTGCTTCTCCCCACCATCCCCAACCATGCCACTGCTTCTCCCTGCTGTTCCCTGATCCCCTCCCAAACCCCCAGGCCCTGATGCTGGCTACCCCAGGCTGACACCCCCCCCTGAGCCTCATTACCTGGCCACTCCAGCAGCTAGGCACAGGCTGTGGTTCCCCCCGGAGCATGCTCAGGGCAGGAGATTTAAAACTGCTAGGCTGGGGCTGCTTTCCTAAATTGATTTGTTGACATTCTTCCAGGAGCCACAATTTTTCATTCAAGAGCTGCATGCAGCTCCTGAGCTGCAATTTGGCCATGTCTGTTATATAGTAACAGCAAATCAGAGCAGTTGTTAAGATTCAAAGACTAGGAAACAGCACATAGAGGAGGGTGAAATCAAATTAGCAGGTGTAATGGGAAAAGAATCCATAGTCACGATTTAATCCTGCATTCACACAATCTAATCTGCATATCAATTCTAATTCAGATGTTTCTCTTTGAAGTCTTGATGGCCCATTGAGTTTCTTGAGCACAGTTATTAACAAATCATCAATGGAGCGATTAGAAAAAAAGGAAGTGCTCAGTTACTGGATTTGCATGTAGTGATTTCTGATGTGAGTTTTGTGCCCATTTATTCTTTTGCACAGGGATTGGCCTGTTTGTTCAATGTATAAGGTGAGGGGGTATTTTGGGCACATGATGGCATAATTCATATTAGTGGATGAGCCCTTGATGGAGTAGCTGGCTTGATCAGGTCCTCTGATGGTGTCTTTTGTGCAGATATGCAGACAAAGTTGGCAATATGGTTTGTTGCATGGGTGTGTCCCTGCTTTAATAGTTCTGTTGTTAGGTCTGTAGTTGCTAGTCAGTATCTATTTAAGGTTAGGGGGCTGTCCATAGGCAAGGAAAGGTCTGTCTCCCAAGGCTTGAGAGAGTGAGGGATCATCTTTTAGAATAGGCTGTAAGTCCTTAATGATATGTTGTAGAGGTTTGACTTAGGGTTGTATATGGTGACCAGTGGTGTTCTATTGTTTTCTTTTTGGGGCCTCTCCTGCAGTAGTTGACTTTGGGGTACCCGCCTGGCTCTGTCAGTCTGTTTTCTTACCTCCCCAGGTGTGTATTGTAGTTTTAAGAATGCTTGATAGAGATCCTGAAGATGTCTGTCTCTGTCTGAGGGATCAGAGCAAATGCGGTTATATCTTAGGGCTTGGCAGACAATGGATTGTGTGGTGTGTTTTGGATGGAAGCTCGAGGGATACAGGTAACTATACTGATCAGTAGGTTTTTGGTGTAGGGTGGTATTGATGTGTCCATCCCTAATTTGCACTATAGTGTCCAGAAAGTGGATCTCCTGTGTGGAGTGTTCCAGGCTAAGTTTGATTGTGGAGTAGAAACTGTAGAAATCTATTTGATGTGTTCAACCATGCTACCAATGTCCCCATAATACCAGTCTTCATCATCTCAAATGGTTAATGTTCAACTCTAGTGTCTAACAGGCAAGTACTTTTTACCTCTGCTACCGGTAATGTGTTGTAAGACATTTCTAGGACTCATAACAATTTTAAGACAACTTAGCGCTGCTTGCTGTACAGAAGGAATAGATACTGAACGAAGCCCAGAACCTCACGCTGTTAAATAAGTGCCTTGGTGCTGGGACAAATTTGAACTTAAAAAATGGGAGAGAGTGGGGGATTTGGGAAAGGGGAGAGGAAACCATTAAGAATTATGCAAATTAACAGGAAGTCTTTACAAAGCAAAGCACAGCAGAGATACAGAATAGTAAAGTCACTCAGAGTATCCACAAACAAAGCAGCTAGTCTTCAAGACAAGATTCCCAAAAAATGAATAGACTAACTTGGAATATCAGTGTGAAGCAACAGAACCAACTTGGTATTCCAAATTCAGATAAGATTTGCGTTAGTATATATAGGATTTCTTCTTCTGTTCACTGCTAGATGATTTCTTTACTTTCAATAGCTACAACAAACACTGGTATAATATTCTGTTTTGAATTTCCAAGAATTGTTTTTACAAAATGCCATAAAAAATCTAGGAAGTGAAGTCATTTATTTGTTTTGAAACTATAGCAGCCACCATTACTCTTCATTTTTCAGCACTGTAGCTCATCTGTGTAGTATGGCTGCTGTCTGATGAGAGTGCAATCATTTGCAGCATGAATGTTTGCCCTCCCCTTGACACAATAAAATAATTTGGCCTAGTATTGTGAAGCTAATCCAACATCTGAGCAGTCCACAAAACTTAGTGATTTATGTTTGTTAGGTTCATTTGTTTTCCACTTTTTCTAGAACAATGAACAGCATTAGCAGTTTAACTTCAATTTTAAGCCTGTGTAATTTTAGCTATCACATTCAGACCAGGTGGAAGGAATTACTTTTGTCAACTTGCGGTTTTATAGTTAGTCTTGAGAGTTTGACCAGAGCTAGAATCATATGATGACACAAGAGGCTCTAGGCCTCTGTAAATTTCAGCCCTGCTTTTGGGGAAAGAGTAGCAAGTCATGGCTGCTGCAGGAAGCAAGTAAAGCTCTCTGTCCCAGCAAACACCATTCTCACAGGAAGGGAGGAGTTTCCAAAAGAGCCCCACAATTCAGGGTGGATGCATCTCCCTCCTCCTGTACTTGCTTTCCTGTGCTACACTTTTACATTTAAGGCCATGGAAGAGTCTGAAAGCTGGAAGCAGACAACAAAGTCAAATTCCAAAGGGGTAGCCATGTGTGTCTAGTTCAGCAAAACAAACAAGGTGTCCTGTGGCATTTAAAGACTAAAATGTCAAAGTCAGAGTAACCCACCATCAATGATTTATCAAGCCGCTGAATAAATGTTTGCAATTATAAACCAAGACAATACACAGTGACCTGTGATAAATGGATAAGCTTAAGAGCAATTCCTACAATACCAGATTTAGCTTGCTCATTATCACAGAAATGTTCTATGTCTTTCCAGCATTCTGGATTACGGAAGTCTAGATCCTTACCATCTCAATATCTCATGTCACTGGAAGCGGCCTTTCCTTATAAGCAATGCCATTAATTTTATCACTGGCAATCTATAGTAAGCACAGAAGGGCCCAACTTTCACAGCACACGCTTTATGAAAATACTAACAATGACCCATTATCTTTTCCATACCAAGACACTGAAATTAGTGTTTTAAAATGACCTCAGAAAAAGTAGTAGTGTCTAAAATTCCAACTGGCAGATTACGCTACAGTCCAGTTACAAAAGGCAGCGCTTACTGTTTGCGCAGAAGCTGTAACACATTAGTGCTACAGTGGCTGCAGAGCAACAGCCAGAGATGGTGGTCGCCCTGTGAACTGGGGCTTAACAGTTGTCACATCTGCAGCTGTGCTTCCAAGAGCTGTCCCCATTAAGATCAAGATACAGGTCATCTGCCACTTCTTGAATTTGGGCAAGTCCCTTAAATCCTGTGCCATCCATGAAAAGGAAACATTAACCTATTTCATAGACCCTGCACTAAGCCTTACAATATCCTGCCATGTGCTTTGGGATCTTTATGTAGTTATTCTGTAGTTAGCATTCAGTCCTCCATTAAATTCTGCCAGTTTGCAGGTGTACAGTTGGTGTCCCCAAAGTGCTAGAATCCACCAACACAAACTGAGCTCAGGTATGAAGATTGTACTTGGATGCTACTGGTACTATACAGCAGTGGTTCCCAACCTTTTCTCTGGCATGGCACACCTTGATACTGCTAATTATGTCAAGGCACACTACCATTAACTCATGAATATTCAAATTAAATCATGAACATTCATGAGCCATGGCACACTGATAGGGAAATGCTATATGTGGGTTAGTAGGGGTAACAGGGCAGCAATGTCAAGAGAAGGGATGGGAGGTCATGGGTAGTTAATGTGGGGTGGCAGGAGAGAGTATGGGGCACAAAGAAGGGTGGCAAAGGAGAGCAAGGGTGGGCATGTGGGGAGCAAGGTAAGGCAGGATGGGGAGCAAAGCAGGAGTGGCAAGAGAGGAGAGGGGAAGGGATGGCAGGGCAGGGCAGGAGAGGCTATGCAGGGGGGAACCTAGGGTGTGGGAGGGGAGGGGAGGGGAGGGCAGGGCAGGGCAAGGCAGGGCAGGCATGGCGTAGCCTCCTTCTCCTCAGCAGCTCTCCCATCCACAGAGGCCACTTACCCCTGCCACACACTGCCCCCATCCCAGCTTCAGGCAGCACCACCTCCCCCCCAACCTCTCTACCAGTAACTCTGCCGATCCCCCCCATGGCTCCCTGCCTCTCAAAGGGGCCCCCTCCCCACCCTACTGCCCACGGTGGTCCCTCCTCTCCAGCGGCCCCGCCCCCACATGACTTCACTGGGGCCCACACCAACCTCCCCCGCCGCCACGGCAATGGCATCCCCGGTCCCTGGCTGGCCACTCCCGCCAGCAGCAATGTCCCCGGGCCCTGGCCTGGCTGGATCTTGGCAGTGGCTGCCTGGGTGATGGATCCTGCCACCACCTGCAACCCAGGACCTTGGCTGGGGTTGGATGATGCCATTACTGGCAGATCCAGGACCCAGGCCCAGGACAAACCCCGCTCCAGTGTGGGGCCGGATCCCGCTGCTGCTGGTGGTGGCTCCCGGACCTGCTACTGCCAGGGACCCCCAGTCGGGGCCAGAACCCACCAGCGGCTTTCAGACCCTGCCACTGCCCCACGACTGGGGCTGGATCCTGCTGCCGCTGGTGCACCCTGGATTCCCCACCGCTACCAGAGGCCCCCAGAGCAGACCCCACCTCTGCTTACAGCCCCCAGACCCTACAGCTGCAGGTGGCTCCTGGCTGGAGCCAGGTCCCACTGCTGCTGACGGTCCCCACAGCACGGTTGGGGCTGGACCCGGCTGCCACTTTTGGGCCCAAACCCTGGCAGGGGTTTGATCCCACTGCCGGCACACTTAAGAGCTTGCCACAGCATGCACACCAGTTGGGAACCACTGCTATACAGTGCACTTTGGATATTAATAGTGCCAAAGACATATTTTTACATCTTGCCAAAAACATATTTTTACATCTTACTTATGCCAAGGCCAGGAATATTTCTAAGATATTAGCTAATTAAGCTGTACTCTTAAAAACCCTGATAGCTGCTCTCTAGTACCTCCTGAAACACCAAAGAATTACCAGCACATTCGAAATGGATTCAGGGTAGCAACAGGCAGTGCTGTATCAGTTTGTGTTGTGACTACCACTTGTAGGTGTATTTCCTCAGATGACAACAGTTTAGTCATTAAGATTTTGACAATTAATTAAGCAAAATATTGATGTCAATACTTCTAACTACTCGGCATCTCAATATGCCGCAGAAAGAAGGAAATGGAGAGGCATCAATTTGCGTTCTTTTACATCTTCAACTGGGAGCACAAAGGGAACAACTGCACATATTCGGGTGAACAGACACTGCTTTGAAGAATTTCCAGTCTCAAGCACGAGTAGGCATGTGCAAAATGCACTTGGGATGAACACTTGAAAAAGAAAAGCATATTTCCTTTTATGAATTCAGCAGAGGTAAAATTCACCTTTAGGAAAGTCCTCTAGGATTTAGTGAAGCCCATCTGATTCATAGGATTTACTCCTAAAGCTACTGCCTGTAAGGATATGTCCCTGCTACTCCATTCTATGTATTTTAAGGCCCAAGTGCCATAAAAACTTAGCACTATCACAATCTACATTTTCCCTTACAGAAAATTTCCCTGAAAAAATGTTACAAAATGGAAAAGCCAGAGGGCTCAAACTACTTTAACTCCTTCGACAGGACGTAAACACCAGCCAATTTATTACTATAAACTTCAACTTACTGACACTGCAAATCAAGCCCAAGAATTTCAGTGAGGTTGAGGAGACTTCAGCTTCAAGATACAGTGAGAAAGGCATAAGCCTGCCCTTCCAATAGACCCAACATGGTGAAGTCCTTGGTGGGTTGGGTGACCCTGTGTTTACTGCACCAGGTAACAGCCTTCCGTGTGCCAGTTACCGTCCTCATTGTCCTTTGCTCAAAGGTGTTGTAAGTCCTTCCTGTAGCGAGGACAATGGAAGGGAATCCTCCACTAATCCATCAGGCCCTAAAAAGTCAACAAGACCTGGCCCACAAAGGTGCTCTCTGAGTTACCTTTCGTGGGTCACTTCCTACCACTGTTTTTCTCTCTCAGCTTCCAATTCCAGATAAGTTTAAAAAGAAAACACACTCAACCCATGAGCCCCACACAGGCTTCACTTCTTTCAGAAAGACTTCTCCAGCATCCTTCAGGGTAGGTCTGTCCTCTTCCCCAGCTTTTCCCCTGTCGAGTTCAGTTACTCACTTTTCAATCCCTTCTCTGTTTGGAGTGTGTTAGGCAAGGCTGGAAGTGTGGGGCTATCTGGCCCCAGTATTGTCCTTCTACCTCTTCTGGCCCACTATGGAGTCTATACACCCCATCACACACATTTAGAATGTCAGTCTTCCAACTGGACAGAAGGTAATCCGAAAATCAACAGTTTAGCTAACTATAAAACCTAGTCTTCCTATACTTCCCTGTTACCCATCCTTTCCTGTGGTATTCTACCATAGTTAAGCGCTGAAAACAGTACTAGTGTGCTACACATTATAACACCCAGCTACATGCCACATACAGTGAAGCCAGGCTTCACTTCACCTCCTCTAAGTTATTTTACAACAGGAGCCTCTGGAGACTAGCCCAGTTCCTAAACTCTTCACAATGGTTGACTAGACATTTTTATAAATTTACTAGCTATTGTACATTTTCTTTTTGCTGTCAGTACACACAGTGGTTCCCTGTGGCATTTCAGATAACTAAGATCTGATTGGTATTGCTACAGCATTACTCACTAGACTTTTACTGAATTACTCATGGAAAGCAGTTACGTTCCATGGATAAATTGACTGAGCATAATACAAGGATAGTATCAGTACACTGATTTGACCAATGGAAGTTGAAAATCTATTCTACTGTCTTCCCTGAGGGAGTTCCCAGTATGACCATTGCAGTTTAAGAAAGGATTTCATTAGTCATGGAACTCACTGACTTCTCCTGTTAGGCCTTAAAACCAGGATAGCTATGAAACACTTTACAGAGGTGAAGGTCACATTACAAAACAGACCAGCACAAACCAGGGGAAAGATACTTTGTGTTGCAAAATATATGTTAACACTAAACTAAATGAAGGCATTGCCCTAAATTGGTAATACTAGCACAGACAAGGAACTATGATATTATAGGAATAACGGAGACGTGGTGGAATAGTCTGCACGACTGGAGCTCTGCCATGGATGGGTATAAACTGTTCAGGAAAGAGAGGCAGGGAAGAAGAGGGGGAGGAGTAGCACTATATGTAAAAGAGCTCTATGACTGCTCAGAGCTCCATTATGGAAGTGGAAGTGTGCCAGTAGAAAGTCTGTGGGTTACATTGAGAGGGGAAAGCAACAAGGGGGATGTTGTGGTGGGGGTCTGCTATAGACCACCAGACCAGAAGCAGGAGGTGAATGAGATGTTCTATGAACTAGCGGAAGCTTCTAGATCACAGGCCCTGGTGCTGATGGGGGACTTCAATTACCTGACATCTGCTGGGAGGCCAATACAGCAGTGCAGGGGCAATCCAGGAAATTTTTAGAGAGTATTGGGGACAAGTTTCTAGTACAAATGCTAGAGGAACCAACTAGGGACCTTGCACTGCTCGACCTGCTGCTCACAAACAGGGAAGAACTGAGCAGGGAGGCAGAGGTAAATGGCAAGCTAGGCAGTAGTGACCATGACATGGTTGAGTTCAGGATGCTGATTAAAGGAAGAAAGGAAAGAAGCAAAACAAAAACCCTGGACTTCAAAAAAGCAGATTTTGGCTCCCTCAGGGAAGTGATGGGCAGGATCCCTTGGGAAGCTAATCTGAAGGGGAAAGTAGTCCAAGAGAGTTGGTTATATTTTAAAGAAACCATGCTAAGGGCACAGGAAGTTGTCATTCCAATTGGGAGAAAGAACACCAAACATTTGAGGCAGCCAGAATGGCTTAGCAGAGAACTCTGCGCTGAGCTTAAACATAAAAAGGAAGCTTACAGGAAGTGGAAGCTTGGTCAGATGACCAAGGAGGCATATAAAGATATTGCTAGGGGTTGCAGGGATAAAATCAGAAAGGCCAAAGGGCAAATGGAGTTGCGGCTAGCGAGGGATGTAAAGGATAACAAGAAGAGGTTCTACAAGTATATTAGTAACAAGAAGAGGATCAGGGATGGTGTAGGTCCCTTGCTGAATGGAGCAGGCAGCCTCGTGACAGAGTATGAGGGAAAAACTGAAGAGCTCAATGCTTTTTTTGCTTCAGTTTTCACAGGCAGGGTCAGCTCCCAGCCCACTACCATGGGTGTGGCAGCTGGGAGAGAAGAAGAGAGGCCCTTGGTGACGGAAGGTCAGATTAGGGACTGCTTAAAGAAGCTGGATGTGCACAAGTCCATGGGGCCGGACGAACTGCATCCAAGAGTGCTAAGGGAATTGGCTGATGAGATAGCAGCACCGCTGGCCATTATCTTTCAAAACTCATAGAGAACAGGGGAGGTGCCAGAGGACTGGAAAAAAGCAAATGTAGTGCCTATTTTCAAGAAAGGGAAAAAGGAGGATCCAGGGGACTTACAGACCAGTCAGCCTCACCTCAATCCCTGGAAAAATTATGGAGAAGATTCTCAAAGAATCCATCCTCAAACACTTAGAAGAAAATAAAGTGATCAGGAACAGTCAGCATGGATTTACCAAGGGTAAATCATGCCTGACCAATCTCATCTCCTTCTATGATCAGATGACTGGTTTTCTGGATGCAGGAAGAACGATTGATGTGATATACCTTGATTTTAGTAAGGCTTTTGATACAGTTTCCCACAGCATTCTCATTGGCAAATTAAGGAAGTATGGGTTGGATAGGTGGACAGAAAACTGGCTAGATCAACGGTTTCAACATGTAGGAATCAATGGTTCCATGTCTAGCTGGCGACCAGTCACGAGTGGTGTGCCCCGGAGGTCGGTCCTGGGGCCGGTTCTGTTCAACATTTTCATCAATGATCTGGATGATGGAATAGACTGCATTCTCAGTAAGTTTGCAGATGACACTAAGCTGGGGGGGACCAGTAGACACGTTGGAGGGCAAGGACAGGATTCAGGGAGACCTAGATAAATTGGAACAGTGGGCCAATAGAAATCTTATGAGGTTCAATAAGGACAAGTATAAAATCCTGCACGTGGGACGGAAAAACCCCATGCACTGCTACAGGCTGGGAAACATTCAGCTAAGTAGCAGCAGTGTAGAAAAGGACCTGGGGGTCATGGTGGATGGGAAGCTAGATATGAGTCAGCAGCGTGCTCTTGCTGCCAAAAAGGCCAATGGCATACTGGGCTGCATCAAAAGAATTATTACCAGCAGATGAAGGGACGTGATCATTCCCCTCTATTCTGCACTGGTAAGGCCACATCTAGAATATTGTGTTCAGTTTTGGGCTCCCCACTACAAAAAGGACAGGGAGATGCTAGAGAGAGTTCAGAGGAAGGCAACCAAAATGATTAAAGGGCTGGAGCACAAGCCGTGTGAGGAAAGACTGAAAGCATTAGGCTTATTTAGTCTGCAGAAGAGAAGATTGAGGGGGGATTTGATAGCAACCTTCAACTACTTGAAGGGATGCTCTAAGGAAGATGGTGCTCGACTGTTCTCAGTTATAACAGAGGACAGAACGAGGAGCAATGGTCTCAAGTTGCGGTTAGGGAGGTCGAGGCTGGATATTAGAAAAAACTTTTTTACTAGGCGAGTGGTGAAGCATTGGAATGAGCTGCCTAGGGAGGTGGTGGAATCTCCATCTTTGGAGGTGTTTAAGGCCCAGCTGGACAAAACCATGACTGGGATGGTTTAGTGGGAGTGGTCCTGCCTCTGGCAGGGGGTTGGACTAGATGACCTATGAGGTCCCTTCCAACCCTATCATTCTATGATTCTAAATGATTAAATCAAGGTGTTTCACAGGTGAAAGGCCACCCAAGTAAATAACAGATTGTGTATTAGGATTTCACATTTTAATAGGATCTGAACAAACCAAACAAACATTGAAATTATTTCTAATGTAACTTGTTGCTCACACTTATGCACTTGCTGTTTAAGTGAAGAAGCCATCAAAACAAGCTTACTCAATTTTTTTTTTCAGCCAGCCCAATACAGACTGTCAAAAGTTATTGTGAGCATCTCTCATGGACCAAATGGACTGCAGAAGAAGAATGAAAATTTCCAGGATCAAATGCTTGAACTACTGAATCCTATGCGACAGTTTCCAAATAGAAGATCAATATTTTCCTAATCTGACTATTGACCATTCAATTTTTGGATACTTAATTTGACACTACACAGGGGCCATGATTTTCCATTTTGACAATCAGGTCTCTTTAAAGTGTCTGATATTGAGCATCCAAAAATGGAAGCCCTCCATCACTAATCGTATTTGGGAAAGTCAATGTGAAGATGTCACCTAGTCACTGTGGTGCAACAAGAGGCATTACCACCAATGAGGTCAGTATTTTTAAGCAGTATTTATCACAGAGGACTTCTATCACAATTAAGTGCTATTACAATAAACAAGAAAAAAAAATCGGGCTCCTTAAAAGTCCTTAATAGCAGAAACCAGACTACTTCTGCCTGAACTCAAACTGACACCCAAAGGCCATTATGGAAGTATGTAAGTGACTAAAAAACAAAAAGAAGAGATGTCAGTTCTATTCCTGGCTCTACTGCTACTGTACTGGCTGACCTTAGGAAAGTGGCTTTCCTACCTTTGCCTCAGTCTTCCCATGTGTAAAATGATAGTGACTTCTTGTAACAAGGGCTTTGAGATCTACAGATGATCAGTGCTGTGCAAGAGCCTGACATTATTAATTTATTATTATTATTACTACTATTATTCAACTGTGCCAATAGACATGTAATTTATCAACTCAGCAGCAGCATAGGAGGACAACATGATGTCACACTACAGTACACCATAACACGACATAGACCTGAGAAGCAGTAGATGCACGCACATAAGATGACACTGGTTAGAGTAGCAAAGTAAGTAGTAAAAGAAGAAGAGTTACTCCAGATAATAGGCAAAACTTATGGTCAGTTGTATTTCACAACCTAAGCCTCTTAATTCAAGTATTGGAATTGTGCTAGCCAGAACATTTAAGATGAGGCTCATCAATGCACTAGGAAGCATAATGAAGTTAATTGTTATGCTCTATCAGTAGCAGACAAAAACCGATACAACTTGCTCTTTCCGTGTGTAGTTTCTATAATTTTAAGTGGTGTGGTTCTGCAGGCCAGCATCTCACTCAGTATGGACTAATAGATTAGACTAGCAGGTTTTCAACACAACCCAACTTGGTGCAGAAAGTAACTGTTTCTAAAATTATAGTCATGACCACCTGACTGTACAGAAGTCTGCTCTTCTTAAATCAAGGTGACCAAGAACTGATTTTAGAATCAGTGCCAGTGCAGACTAGAAGTGAGACAACTTACAGAACTTCCCTGAAAAACTGTTAGAACAGTAAGACTTACCAACCCTGTAAGAGGCAAGCCCTAACCATAATTATGTACTGTTTTAAGTTTTCCAAAACTAATAACTCATTTCAATGGACTACACTGCTCCTACATAATAGTACAGCATCTTATGATAAAAGTCAGACAGCCAAGGCCCCATCTATTCCAGGATATTTACTGTTTATTTGGGGGGGAAAAAAGGTTCACTATTGCTTGAGCGAATGGGATCAAGCTGCATTATAACCTTGTTAGGAAAGTATGTTAACAGATTGCTAGATTTTTTTTTTTTTTTTTTAAAGTTAAATGCCTAATGAGAGGCTGAATACAGTAAATTCTGTGGTCTAGGTAAATCCAAAACCAAGTTTTTTAAATGATAAAAAAACCATAAGGTTTCCTATTATAATGCTGGTTTATACTTGGTGACACCAATATGTAATCACAATATGTGAAGTACTTGTAGAACTTTAATCAAAATTAGGTTCATGAATAGCTTATGGATAATGGAAGCCTTTACTGGAACTGCTCTTGTGTTGGGCCTGATCCTCCCATTCACTGAGTTCTAAATGTACCAGTGGACCATTAAACACACTGTGAATCTTTGAGGATAGCGCAGAGAGTGTCACAGACTGTGACAGTCGCCAATGATTCCCTGTAGGTGTCAGTAACCAGTATCATTACTAGTTTGACACAGAGGAATATTGCAACAGAAATCTGACTAGTCAGATAAACAGGAACATATCTGATGCACAGCCAGCTGTCCTGGATTTGTGCTATGCGGTGGCTGTGAATCGTCTCTGCTCAGGGCTTCACAGCAAGGTAGTGAAATAAAAGATTGAGACAGCGGAGGAGAATGCACAACTACATGTTTAGAACATAGAATAGATTAACTCCCAAGAGCACTGGCTAATAACTACTTGTAACACTAGTTTAGTTCTATTCGGTATGTGATGCCAATTCATGTGTACAGTCATTTCATAACACCCTGTGATCCAGTCAATTGGCTGTGGCCTAAGGGGGAAACGCCATTCTAATTTAAATAAGGGCAACTCCATCAAGTCAAACAGGACATCACTTGGGCAAAGGATCAGTTTGCCATACCTCACTACAAGTTGAATGATGCCTCGAACTTTTGAGCCGCGCTGGGAGAAATGGACATGAAGGTGAAGAAAAGTTTCTTGCCACACTCCTTCAATTAGGTAAGTCACTATTTTGACAAAACTTATCTATGATAGAAATCTGCTTAAACACAGCAAAATTTTAAAAAAACTAAGCCAAGTCAGACTTAGTTCTTGAATATATATATATATACAAACATCTTTACAAAGTTTATGGCTACTTTTGTCATGCAAGTGCTTTATTGAACCAACATCACTTCTTGATCAGTAGAAGAAAGTACTCCTCTCCTGCTAAAATGCTTATAGTCCATGATGATACCAGCTGATCTTACTCAAAGTTGTTTAGAAGCTTTCTTCAAACACATACCAAACATATTTCCTGGACAATTAGAAAGAGACAGACCAGCTTCCACAAAGACAAATTACTTTTGTTATGGCACAACAGAATCTCTATCTATTAAGAAATGTTACAATTAACACAGCCAAATGTCAGACATAGGTTGACTTAATAATGGTTTTATTTATAGGCTTTTACAATTATCATCCTCTTTTTGCATGTCTGCCAGATAAATAAAGCAACACTGAGTCCTTCAATATGAATGCGAAACTCCCCATTTAGAAGGGACGCCACTGAAGAAGCTGTTTTCAATTTCAATCTGCAAATTCAGTTCTGTATGGCCCAGGGATCAAACTAAATCATGGAGGCCATGGAAACTGTGATTTCCAGTGATCTCCTGTGACTCTCCTGATCTTCCGCAACCTTCCACTTCTATGTATGCTGGGCAGCTGGTTCCGGGGGGGTGCCTAAGGCCAGTGAGCAGTGTAAATGCTACACTTTGTAATACTTTACTGTTAAAATTACATATTTTTGTGGCCATGACCATACCACAGTTTTATTCATTTTTACCAAGACTATCTATTTTTGCCCCATTTTCTATGGCAAATTGATAACCCTAGCAGACACAAGGGCAACTACCAAAGCAAACTTCCATTATGATTTAAGGTACCCCCAACTGCTACATTTTCAGCCCACTCCTGGTTGCACCATCCACTTTCAGCATACTTCCGTAGCAACTAGATGACAATGTTTTTTATATTAAGTACCTGTAGCTAAAATAGAAATCTTGGACCCTTTAAAGTTGCTACTGTTTTAATCCCACAACACCCATGGCAAAAACTAGCTCAGCCTGTTTCCTTTCGGCAACATTAAGTACAGTGGCACATGAGCCCAAACTAAGGCCCTTACTGTAGACACTACGAGGCATACTGTTTAATGCCATGGGTAACTGAGTTATGGGCTCATGCCTATTGAATGGAGTTTACAGGACTGAGCCTTTAGTCATCACTGTAATCTGCAGTGATGGAAAACCAGGCCTTCAACTGCACTCTTCTCAAGTCATAACAGAAAAGATTGTGGGGTTGTTGTGTTATTGCTAAGTGCAAGCATGAGCTTGGGCTATAAAGTTAGACTTACAAAAGATGCCGAGAGTGATGGATTCATTATGTAATTACTTTCACACTGCTCTGTCATCTAATTTTCTGCAGGTAGATATTTTACAAAGTACTTCAATAATTAGGCAGACCTATTGACAAGAGCAGAGAAAAATACAAATGTTAGGTGTAGTATTTCCAGCTTTTGCCTACCAGATTTTCTTGTTGTGATGCTTCACTGGAATGGACATTAAAATGTATACTGGCAAGCCAGTTCCACACATTTATTTGTGTTCTGCCCCCACACCAAAAAAACAACCAAAACACCCACTCTCACATTTTGAATTTTGTCTTCACTTTGTCACAGCTGCCCACACACTCATTCATGCACATAATTAATTCATGCTCAAATGCTTTTCTGCATCTGTTCTATATTTAAATGGTCTTCCTAGCTACCATTTCAGTATCAAGACAGGTGAAAGTTTTTATTTGATTTAATGAAGGGCTATGCACTGAGCAAAGCAAGCTTGTTACACATAACTCTTTGCTGCACTTTTAGAGAAACTATATCCTCATTAACACTATAAAAACTTATAATCTCCTATGTCATGAACGACCATGTTATTACAAGTATTAAAAAATAAGCTGCTTTTATATAACAGGACTAGCATAAATCACATGACATCATTTTTAGTTAACCAGTTGCTGTATCTGACCTAAAGCAAAGACAAATTCATGTTGTCTAATACAAGTGGAGGACTTCAGTCTACTGGCACTTCTACTAGAAAAGAATCTACTTCAGGTCAAGACACAAATAGGGATTTTTCTGCCCCCTTTGCAGCTCAGATAAACAAACCCAAAAAAGACTGGCTCCCTCCACCTCCTAAAGAACCCACAAGAAGGAACTTCCAAAGCTGCAAAGATTTAGGCGTTGTCTACACTAGCAATTATGCCAGTAAAACTCTGTCACTCAGAATTAGGGAAAAAACACTACCCTCTGAGAGTGACAAAAGCTTTGCCAACATAAGTGTTTGTGCAGACAGTGCTGTGTCGGCAAGAGATGCGCTCTCCCATCAACGTAATGGTGCTATACAAGCACTCATGCTGACAAAGCTTGCAACCCTCAGGAGTGTGTTTTTCTGGCATTAAAGTGCCTTAGTCAGACCAACTCTGAAGCTCCTGGGTTTACTAACATTCTTTGCTTGGAAGCCTTTGGAAATGGCATGTCATTTCTGTGACCTACCATTTCAGCAAGTTTACTGTAGCACCTCTGAAGAGCAGATTAGTCCAACTGAATTTATATTTTAACCCCAGCAAGACGGATGCCTTAGAAAAGGCATTCTGAAGAGAACACCGCTGGTGGAGTGATCATAAGGCGGAGTCTCACTGTCATACATGATTGAGGTCTGATTCACAGCAGAGAATGGGGAGTGAGTCACTGTTTAGGATTTATGGACCTTCCTATGCTGACATTACTTCTATTCTAATGCTAGATTGGTGCCCACTAGTAGCATTCATATAATCACCAGCTTCTAGGGCTGTTTCCCTCACTCTTCTCCAGAACAGGAAGCTGCATCTCCAATGAGATTATACTATGGGCTTTTATTATGAAAGTAGGCAAGCATCTGAGAGGCTTACTGCCAGACCCCAAATGCACAGTTGAGGGTTGGGAGGGTTTGGAAGTGGATCGCTGATTTTTTTGCTTCAGAGAATTTAGCATTTTGGAAATGGTCAAAGCTCACACTCAGTTTAAACTTCCTCCTTTAGGGCACCTGGGATGAGATTTTCAAAGAGGCTTTGGTGGGTGAGTGTTCAATTCCTTGTAGTTTTCAACAAAACCTGACAATCTCCCCACCCCCCCAGGCAGATTTTGAAAAGTAAAAGATGGTTGCTTACCTGTAACTGCTGTTCTTCAAAAGGTGTTGCTCGTGTCCATTGTAGGTGTGTGCCCGCGCCGCGTACACAGTTGCTGGAAAACTTTTTGTCTTAGCAGTCTCCACAGTGCTGGCCTCAGTGCCCATCATGACCTTGCTCCTGCACTGCAGCACATGTGGTACCTGAGCTCTACACCCTCTCAGTTCCTTTTTACTGTCACACACTGACAGTGGGCCCAGAGGGTGGATCATGGAATGGACACGAGCAACACCTCTCGAAGAACAAGTCACAGGTAAGCAACTATCTTTCCTTCTTTGAGTGACTTCTCATGCCAGTTCCATTGTAAGTGATTTGCCAGCAGTAACCAGGAAGTAGGTTTGGAGTCTATGGACATGCTGACTGTAGGACGGCTCTGACAAAGACATGCCCTCTCTAACCTGTTGTACAATGGCGTAGTGTGACTTAAAGGTATGTGCTGAAGACCATGAGGCCTCCCTGCAAAATGTCCTGTATAGGAACCTTGGTTAGGAAACCTACCAAGGATGCCTGAACTCTTGTTGAATATGCCTTCATATCCCCCCAGGGCTCTTGACCTACTTTCTTGTAATAGAAGTAGATGCAAGCTGCTATACACAACAAGATACGCTGGGAGGAAACAAGGAGTCCTTTCTTTTTTTCCCTATTGCCACAAATAGTTGTAGTGATCTATGAAACTTCTTGGTCCTCTCTGGGTAGAAGGCCAAGGCTCTACACGCATCCAGGGTATGCTACCTCTTTTCTTCATCTGACCCATGTGGTTTGGGGGTAAAAAACTGGAAGGAAAATGTGCTGGTGGATGTGAAAAGAGGAAACCGCTTTTGGGAGAAACACTGGGTGCAGTCTGAGCTGCATTTTTATCTTTAAAGAAGACTTTGTGAGGCAGTTCAGATGACAGTGCTCACAATTCTGAAACCCTCCTCAGAGGTAACAGTGACAAGGAAAGCCACCTTCCGGGACAGAAGGAGAAGGGAGCATGAGGTCAGTGGGTCAAAGGGTACCAATGTGAGGACTGAGAGCCCGAGGTTCAAGTCCCAGGCAGGTGTGGGGTTCTGGTATGGGGGAAGATTCTGTCCATCCCCTTCAGGAATTTCACAACCATGGGGTGGGAGAAGATCAGTCTCCCTCATAGAGGAGGGTGAAAGGCTAATAAGGCAGCTAGTTATGCCTTCAGTGAAAAGGTGGCCAGACTTGTCTTCAAGATGAAGAATGTGGTCCAGTATCAGAGGGATCATAGATTTTGTGGGATCTACCCCTCGGGATGCTGACTGTATTGCAAGTCATTCCATTTCACTGCACAGAAACATCTTGTAGATGGTTTCCTGATCCCCATCAACACCAGGCTGTCAGGTGGAGCAATTCCAGATTAGGGTGCAACAATTCCCCTTGATTCTGAGATAACAGATTGTGCCATGATGGCAGCGGTATTGCTCTAGTTCTGGAAATTCTAGAAGAGTTGGGAACCAATGCTGTCTTGGCCAGGCAGTTATCAGGATGACTTGTCCATTTTTGTTTTATTTTCAGGAACACTCTGTGGATTAATGGAATGAGGGAAATGCATACAGCAGTCCAAATGACCATGGGAAAAGAAAGGCATCCACCAGCAACCCCTGGTCTATGCAACATAGGGAACAAAATCATTTGCATTTCCCAATTGTCCTGGAGGCAAATAGATCCACCTAAGGATAGCCCCATCTCCGCAAGACCATTTCTGCAGCCATGGAGTGGAGAAACCACTCATGTGTTGATCTTAATGACCTGCTGAGGTGGTCTGCTTTGGTGTTCTTAATACCCAGAAGGTGAGAAGCCACTGGGTGGATGTCATGATATACCGCCAATTCCCACAAGGACATTGCCTCCCACAAGAATGAAACGTGGCTTGTCGGTTGACATAATACATGGCTATCATGTTGTCCATAAGGATTTGGGCCATTTTTCCCCGTAGGAGTGGGAGGAACACTATGCAACCTAGTCTGATTGCATTGAGCTCCCTTACATTTACAGTTTCTTTTCTTGATCTGACCAGAGTCCCTGAGTACCAAAGCCCATGCTAACATGGGCTCCTCAACCGTGGTCTAATGCATCTGAGAGGAGGGATACAGAGGATGTTCTGTGAAGGGGATTCCTTTCGTAATCTCTTGAGTGTTTAGCCACCAACTCAAGGAGATTAGGACCTGTGTGGGAACCACATGACATAGGAGACATAGGCAGGCTTGGGCTGTGGTCAACAGGGAGGTTTGCAGGGTCCTTATAAAAACTGACATGGTCTCAAACCTAGAAAGAGGGAACATTGCTCTTGCCTGTCGCAAGACCAAGACCACCCTTATAAACTAGATCCTCTGGACTGGAGACAGTACTGACTTTTGGTTGTTGACCAAGAAGCCTAAGCAGAGGAAAGTGTCCTTTAATGCCTTTATGCTGGCAGATACCTGCTCATGGAGTCTTTCCTGAACTAACCAATCGTCCTTATATGGGTATATCTTTACCCTTTGGTGTCTGAAATGGACGCCCAACGCTATCAAGCATTTCATGAATGCACACGGGGCCGAGAAAATGCCAAAGGGGAGTATCATGAATTGAAAGTGTTTCCCACTGTAAAGAGAAGGAACCGCCTGTGTCCTTGGAAGCTGAGATGTGGAAGTAGGCATCCTGAAAATCAAGGACAGCATCCCAGTATCCTGGCTCTAAGGATGGGATGATTCAAATTAGGGAGATCATGCAATACATCAACTTTCTGATGAATTGGTTCAGACCCTGCAGATCTAGAATGGGCTGCAGGCCTCCCTTTGCTTTGGGTGTAAGGAAACAGTGGAACTAATAACCTCGATCCCTCATATCCAAAGACACCTCCTCCCCTGCTCCCAAAGAATGGGGCTTTCAAACTTTCTGTATCAGGAGCTGTTTGTGGAAGAGATCCCTAAAAAGGGACATGACTGATGGTGGTGGGGAGGCAGAG
This sequence comes from Podocnemis expansa, assembly GCA_007922195.1. Taxonomy (NCBI): domain Eukaryota; kingdom Metazoa; phylum Chordata; order Testudines; family Podocnemididae; genus Podocnemis; species Podocnemis expansa. The sequence goes on along the minus strand of ML681967.1, from coordinate 5,608,509 downwards.
AGGTGAACTGAAGGGTGTAGCCCCTTTCTACTATGCTGAGGAAACTACCAATTTGACATTATCTTGCTCTAGGCTGGTTTGAAAACAAGGGTCCTTGAGTTGAGACTGCTATGCTGTCCTCATGCACACCATCAAAAGATCTGACGTTGGCCACCTGAGTGCCTGGTAGTAGTCTGCTGAGGAGTCTGTATAGTCAGGCCTTGTCTGCAGCATCTGCCATTTCTGTCTGTCTGATCCTCTGTAGGTGTCTGTATGTGATGCTTGGAACCAGAGCTACTGGTTTTCATGCTACTGCTGCTGGCAAAAGTGCCTTCGAGAGGACTGAGGTGTACAAAGGCCCAGGGAACAGAAAGTCACCCTCAAGTCCTTGAGCCTGTGGAGCTTAGAGTCCACTTGCTCCACAAACAGGGAGGCTCCATCAAATGATAGATCTTGTATGGGCTCCAGAACTTCTTATGAAAGCCCTGAGGCTTGTAATCATGAGCGGTCTCTCATGATTCCTGTTGCCATCTCCCTTGCAGTTGAGTCCGCCACACCAAGGGCCACCTGGAAGGCTGCACCTGCTGAAGCCTTACCCTCATTCAGGATGGTAGCAAGACTCAAGGGTTGATCCAGCAGGAGGGCTTCCCAGAATTGTTTGAGGGAGTCCCACCAGTTGTAATTATAAGGTCCTAGTAACACCTGGGGTTTGGTTATTTGTAGCTGCAAGCTGGTGGTGGAATAAATTTTCCTCCCAAACAAGTCTAGTTTCTTGCAGTCTTTGTTCTTGGGAGTGGGTTGCCTTATCATTCCCATTAGTCAGCAGCGTCTACTACCAGAGACCTAGGTGCTGGGTGAGAGAAGTAGTATTCAAATCCCCTTACTGGGGCATGGTACGTTTTCTCTGCTCTTTTCAATGTGGGGGGGTGATGGAAAAGGGGGTTTCCAGAGGTTATTGGCAATTTTCAGCATCCCAGAGTGAACTGGTAGAGCTATTCTAGCCAGGACAGCTTCAGTGCCCATACTGAACAGGTCATCTACCTGTTTTCGAATTTCCGCTACATCCAACTTAAGGTTGGCAGCTGAACATCAGAGGAGGTCTTGATGTGCTCAAAAATCATTAGGGGGAGGGGGGGTAGCAAGGGACCAAGTGCCACTGCCTCATCAGGCAAAGATGATGATGGGGGGGGGGTCCACTGACTTAGGTGGTGGCTTACCCATAGGCAGCAAGGGTGCAGATGACATCTCCCACAAGGGGGTTCAAATTCTCATCTGGTTCTAACAGCTCCATCTCCTCTTGTGTGTCCACAGCCATTGACTGGTTTCCCCCGACTGGAGTGAGACAGGGGCCAGTTGCTACTGGGAGGCCCCATGGGCTCCAGTATGGCCAATTCTGGGGTCACTTTTCTTTGAGACCAAGCAGTTGGTACCTGGAGAGGGATCTGGTGCTGCCCCTGGCGCATCCCACTAAATGGATTCCCCAAGGAGCATCTGTGGTACTCCAGGACCCATGATGTTCATCCTCCTGGTGCCTAGACAGTGGGCTTCAGTGCAGTGACCACAAGTAAGAATCCAAGGATTCATCAGGCCCAGAGCTTCTGTGTTTCCCACGCCCTGAGGCCGAGTGAGACTGGCAAGCAGGGTATCTGCCGCACTTCAATGTCTTCTTTCTCAGCTGGGAATGGTCCTGAGTAAAACTGCAATAACCGAGACCCTAATTTTCACTTTGCCAGCATCAACGGGCTGTCCGCACTGGACACTGAGAATGGTGCCAGGATCTCAAGGTCTGTTGCTTGACTGGGCACAGGGTCGGTGCTTTGGTCTGTCCCGATACTCTAAGTGCTAGACTGAGTTCAAGGGAGATCTCTCATAACATCTCTCTCTGCACTGGGGGCATCTAGAAGGAAGTAGGTTTCTTCCCTGTTACCTTGACAGGGAGGAATGTCTTGACTCCAGGGAGACTTGAATCCAACTAAGGGTCTCCAAGGGAAGTTTCCCTGTTGATACCAGGGTCTGTACTTTACTCAGATACAGAGGTATGGCCAGTACCAGTAGGGACATCAGGTCTGTCATTGCCTGGAAGGCCTCTGAGGTCGATGACGCCTGCAGGGAGCCCCTTTCACTCTCCAGTGACAGGAGGTGATCCCTAATTGGACTCCTAGTTTCCTTTGTGGGAAGGACCTGGTGGGGGGGTGTTAGGGTTTGCACAACACCTTGGATGCACTGAGCCCACAACCTCAATCCCACAGTTGTTTAATCAGTGAGGGAGCAGTCAATGCTTCCTCTGTTTCTTTTTCAGTGGCAGGGGTGAAACTCGAAGCCCAGGAGATTCCGGTTCTGGACTAGCACTCCACACCAGCATGGTGCTCAGTGCCAAAGTGGGGCATGGAGCATCCATGGTTGGCTTCAGCACGACTTCCATCAAGGCAGATACCCCTATCCTTTTGTGTTCTTGGGCAGAATGACTTGCAAACTTGACATGTGTCTTTTCTGTGCAGTTCCCTGAGGCACTTAAGACAGTCCTCATGGGGATCGCTAATTGGGAAGGTCTAGCTGCAGGATTTACAAAGCTTAAAGCCTGGGGATCAGGGCACATCACAAGCTGAAACAAAGTCCCCTCCATGACATGAATATCTAACAACTAACAACCTAGCTAATGAAGAACTATGCAATACTAACAATACTAACTAATGCTAATTTTAACTAAGGGTTTTTTTGGGGGTGGGGGGAGGGAGCTCCGCTGGAGAGCACAGAACTAGCAACCATCCAACTTGGCAGAAAGAAGGAAACTGAGAGGGTGTAGGGCTGGGGCATCACACATACCATGGCACAGGGCCAGGGCCACAATGTGTGCCAAAGTCAGCCCTATGGAGACTGCTAAGGGGAAAAGTTTTCCAGCAATACTGCAGCGCATGTGCACCTACAATGGAACTGACATGAGCAATCACTCAAAAAAGAATTTTTTTACTGTCAGAATAAGAAAAACTTCTCATCCACAGAACATGGATGAACTCCTGCTTGAAAACATAGCCAAATTGCTGATAGTTACATACAAATGGAAGGATCCTTAACAGAGCCTGTTCAAATGGAGCAGTATGACTTAACACAGTCAACGTTTCATAATTTGTTAAGATTAATAGTGTAGAGACTATTTTGGGCTCCCATTCTATTTTTAGCAGTGACAAAATTAACAGGATCTTGTCAGATAATAAAACCATTAAACGTGAATTATAGCAGCCACTGGCCACTGTTGCTTCTAAAACTCAATGACCTCAAGTTAATCATAATTAATTCCGAGGTTCTATCATTTAGCAATCTTTTGCCTGCACTCCCTGAAATATCTCATAAGGGTGCCTTGTTCAGTGTAATCCCCCAACCCCGCATTTCAACTTTCCCTTAAGGACAATACAGACAAGTGCTCATGCACAAAATGCGCTGGAGCAATAGCCTTGGTTTGCTGTTGCACAGAGACCATTCTGGCAACAAGCAGGTCACATGGTTTGCTTAATGCAGCTGGGAGGTTGGTCATGACAGATGAAAAACAATATAAGTAGGGCTACATGGGGATAAAAAACTGGTGGCTGGCCTGAGTCAGCTGGCTTATGCTCACAGGGCTGCAGCCAAAGGGCTAAAAAGCAACTTATGTATAGAAGGTGACTGGATTCTCATGGAGGCCCAAGTTTTCATGAGAACATCAATGACTGTCACATGTAATAGGCTGCACAGAGTCATGGACCAGTGTCACAGGATGCAGCAGCCAGGCTGGGCTAGCACTCTACTGACTTACAAGAAAGGGGAGCCAGCTGGGCAGACTGGCTAACCAGCTGGAGTGAGGACCAGCTGTGGGGGCTAAGAGGTGAATAGAAGTTCCCAGGGGGGCTACAGAGGGAATGAGGAGGAACAGCCAGCCAAGGGTAAGCTACCTACAACTAGGGTCATGCTTCCCTGCTCTGGGCTGAGCTGGTGGAGCTCCTAAGAACCAGTAGGCCTGTGAACTTGTATATCGTTGGTGGTGGAGTTGTAAACACAATAAAAGGAAGCGCTGGTGACCTGAAACTGGAAGTCTGTGTGTGCCTGGTAAGGACCAAGGGGCAGTGGAGAAGGGAAGATGGAGAGGCCCTGTTAGACTTGTGGGCTTGTCTGTGATCTCAGGAGCCAGCGACAGTGGTTGGCAGCCTGGATGGAGGAATCACTGCAATGGATTGCCAAGCAGCGAGAACAGCTGCAGCAGACATTTCAGAGCTTCCTGCAGACCCACGGGCCAGAGAGGCAGGCCCTGCTCACCTGGCAGGCTGAGCAACAGAAGGCTCTGCAACACTTCATCAAGGAGCAACCCCAAACACAGCTGCAGATCCTGAGGAAGCAGACTGAAATGCAGAGACGGGTCCTGCAACAAGCGGTGAGTCCTGTGGGGTGGAGGGCAGTTGAGCCCCAGGCCTTGCACTTTGTAAAATGGGCCCAGGAGATGACCCAGACGCCTTCCTAGGTGCTTTGGAGCAAGTTGCCATGGGTGCAGACTGGGACAAGTCCACATGGGCCTTACAGCTAGCTCCATAGCTGGCTGGCGAGGCCCAGGCAGCCTATATAAACTTCATGGGACCGCCTGCCTTGAGCAGATAGAGAAAATGCCCCCCTTCTCCCCCAGAGAGCAGAAGGCAAGCTGTAGGGATCATCAAGAACGGAGAGCCCAGGTCTTGCATCTGTCAGGAGTGGGATTTGAACCTACACCTCCGGAGGAGACTGCGGCCTAAACCTTCAGTGAGGTGCAGGCCAAGGACCACAAGGCTATAAGAGCAGCTGTCCTGCATGGAATGGGGTTGTCCACAGAAAAATACAGGCAGAAGTTCCATGTAGCTCGTTGGATGGGGAGTGTGCAGCCCCGGGCTTTTGCCCAGAGACTCATAGACTGGGGAACCCGTTGGTTGCGACCAGATACCCACCCCATGGAAGGGATGATGGACATATTGCTGCTTTAACAATTTGTTTTTGGTCTGCCAGAGACCCTGCATGTATGGGTCAAGAGGCACCAACCAAGTTTGTTGGATGCAGCGGTGAAACTGACAGGAGTATGTGGAGGTGGACTTCCCCCAGAGAGGCGGGCAGGCCTCCAAGAGCGCAGATTCATGGAGAGTGCCAAGGGAGGCAATCTCCAGAAAGGATCTTGGGAAGGAGGACGAGCCCCATGATGTTGCAGGAAAGATGAGCGGGGCTGTCTGCTGGCAGCGTGGCAAGGCTGGCCACAGGAAAGTGAACTGTCCACAAATGGACTGTGGGTGGGCTGGTTTTTGTGTGCGGACAAAGGCAGAAGGGCAGGAAAAGGGGCCCAAGTTGCCTACCATCCCAGTGAGGGTGGGTAGGAAGGCCCAGAGAGGCCTGTTAGACATGGCTTCTGCCTGCTCCCTTGTAGAAAGGCAGCTGGTGAAACCCCACTGGATGCTCCCAGGGGAAAAGATGGCCCTGAAGGGCATCCACGGGGACCAAAAGTACTGCCCAATGGCGCAAGTGCCCCTAGAGTCAAAGGGCAGGTTTAAATGGAGCCAGGCTGAGGTGGTGGACCCGCTACCTCACCTGGTGGTCTTTGGGACAGACTGGGGACCCCCTCCCTCTAGGGGAGGATATAGGGGGCGGAGGACGGACTGGGGACCTCCTCCCTCTGGGGAAGGATACAGGAGATGGGGCCCTGGCCATAAGAAAAAGGGGCTGGGGAGACCTGCAGCAGAAACCCCTCAGGGGGGTAACCCCCCAGGGAAGGGGTTGGCCCTGTGCAGTTGAACCCAGAAGGGAAAGGAAGTGGTGAGGAAGGGCTTAGGACCATGACCCTGTGAGCGTAGAAAGGAAAGACAATTCCTCTAGAGGAAGAAAAGAGGGAGGCAGAGGAGATGAACGACAGGGCCTCTCAGGATCCTTCAGAGCTGGAGCAAAAGGTGGAAGAACCCTGTAAAATGGATTCCCCTAGACAACGGAGCCCAGACGAGGGAAAGAAGGAGGCAGGCAAGATGAAGGACAGAGCCTCTCAGGATCGCTCTGAACTTGAGCAAGAGGTGGGAGGGCCCTGTAAAGTGGACCCCCAAGCCCCCCCATGGAGAGGGACATGGGGGCAGAGCCCTCTCCCAGGGCTGTGACTGGTATGATGACCTATGGCCAGAGGTGCAGTGCTGGGGGTGTCCGGCCCCCACGCTGTGCACCTTCTGTGGATGGAAGTCACCTGATCCCCACCAAAGTAAACCCAAGGTGCAGCCCATAGAGGTGGCAGGACCCCCATGCTCATATCCCACAGGAAGAAGCCCAAGGGGACAGTCAAGGGGGAGCTGGGGGGGGGGCTTTTATGGGGGGAGGTGTGTCACGGGGTGCAGCTGCCAGGCTAGGCTAGCACCCTGCTGACTTACAGGAAAGGGGAGCCAGCTGGGCAGACTGGCTAACCAGCTGGAGTGAGGACCAGCTGTGTGGGCTAAGAGGTGAATAGAAGTTCCCAGGGGGGCTACAGAGGGAATGAGGAGGAACAGCCAGCCAAGAGTAAGCTGCCTACAACCAGGGTCAAGCTTCCCTGCTCTGTGCTGAGCTGGTGGAGCTCCTGCGAACCAGTAAGCCTGTGAACTTGTATATCGTTGGTGGTGGGGTTGTAAACACAATAAAAGGAAGCACTGGTGACGTTAAGCTGGAAGTCTGTGTGCGCCTGGTAAGGACCAAGGGTCAGCAGAGGAGGGAAGCCAGAGGGGCCCTGTTACAACTTGAAATAGCTGATGACCATGGAATACAGTGGGAAGGACATGGCCCCAGGTCACATTAGGATGCTCTGGTTTTGAATATTTTAGAAGGAGGCTTATGACATATCAGGGAAGGTGCTGCTAGTTTTCTCAAAATCTTTTAGTCCCCTTACTTCACCTCAATTCATCTCTTCCCACTGTCACAGAAACCATCAAGATCTTGACGTTTCAATTGTTAAGAATGGATGTACTGCTTGTGATATACTAGATCACTATCGTTCCACACATCCCTGAATCTAAACCTCAGCCAGCAGCCTGGGCACACAGTGACAGTTTTACCAGTATTTCAGTGGCTCATTTTCAGGACTGTCAACCCACTCAGTGAGGTAATGGGTTCCTTATACTGTTCACTAGCGCATAAACCCACTGAGGTAAACAGCTCTAGACCAGTAAATTAGCAGCACTAATTACTCCCTCACCGGAACCAAGTACTGTCTTTCCAACATCTTCCACCTACTTCTTTTTCTTCTGAACTGTCATTATCTTCAGACCTCTGGTGATCAATCTGACAATGCGGCACCCTGCCTTTCCCTGAGAGCTGTGACAGTTATATACAACAAACCCCGAGAAGATGTGACAGGAAAGAGAATGCTATTAACTATTGGTGTTCACATAGCACCTAGAGGCTCTTGCCATGCACCTGGACCCCACTGTGCAAAGGTCTTATACAAATGCAATAATGGGCCCTACCCCAAAGGGCAGCAACACTGACAGATGGATTCGAGTTTTCATAGGTCGCTGAGACATAGCAGCGCCACTCCACCACTCAACAATGGAAGGGCTGAAACTCTCTGGTCCTAAACCTGGGTTCCTGGGGAGTGGGAAGATGACATACACCAATTTCTCCCTTATTGAACTACCAAGTTCTTCACATGCCCTGGACACACCTGTTTGGCCTAGAGGGTTAGCCAGATCTGACTTTTTGGCAGGGTCTGTAGTTGACACAAGTGGACGTAAGTTTGACCAGCCATAAAACAAGTGCTTCCTTAACCACATGACTGAAAGCTGAAAGTTTGGGAAGCAACTGCTGAGAAACTAAGCTGCCTGACACTCCAGGCTTGCCGTGGTTTACATACATTTCTACAGTGCAGGGGAATGAGACATTTTAGGCAGCTTACCTGGTGTGTCCACAGCAGAACTTCTGCAACTGATTGGGTGGGCCTGCTTTTGAAGTGGGCGGGCCCTGGCACACCCAGGCCCAGGTGTAGCTACACCACTGTTCTGGGCTGGAATAGCTCAAAGCTACTCTTCCTTTTTCCTTTCGAACTCCTCTCCTGGCCTGGCCATTACATACCTCACAGCCTAATGTCTGTTTCATCTGACTGAAATATGAAGAGAAAGATCTCCTTGGAACTCTGGGGCAGATGGCTGCTGGGAGTCTCCACTCTGCCCAGGCCTTTAAAGGCAGATCTACACTGCGAATGAAACTCCGAGCCCAGGTAGACAGACTCATGCCAGCAGAGTCTGAGCTAGTGCACTAAAAGCGGCAATGTGGACAGAATCAGACCTGCCCCCTGAGCTCAGAACCCTCAGCCCCAATACTGAGCTGAGACAGCCAACCCAAGCCTCCACACAGCTCATTTTTAGCTTGCTAGTTCAAACCCCACTAACATGAGCCTATCTAGCCCAGGGGTCTGCAACTGTGTCCCCCTCATGGCTCCATCCCACTCCTCACCACTGGGAGACTCTGAAAGTGGCCTGTACCTGGGTCCAGATCTGCCCCCACCGACCCACCACTACCACCACCAAGGGACCCTGTGGGCAGCCTGCTCTGGGCTCCCCTCTGCCACTGGGGTATCCCCTCCAGGTTTTGGGTTCCCCCCAGCAGGGGGCACTTCAGCAGGTATCCTGGCCCAGCTCCCAGCTTCCCTCACCCAGAGGCTAAAGCCACTGTGGCTCTCAAAACATTTGGTTATTAAATGAATGCTTAAAAATGGCTCTTCTTAGCTCTTGGGTTGCTGACCCCTGATTCTACCTAAGCTAGAATTCTTCCTCATAGCTGCAGTGCAGAAATACCATGAATGGACTGTCTCTCCCTTTTCTTGCCAGAATGGTCCTGGGTTCAATTCCCAGGGGGTTGGACTTGATGATCTCATGAGGTCCCTTCCAACCCTATGATTTGATTCAATTCAATTCAACTTGATTCAACACCAGATTTCCAGATGCCTCCATATCTGTGCCTTCAGGGCGGAGGTGCAGGAAAGAAGAGGGAAAGGCTGGCACCTCTAACCCCTGGCATGTAGTTGCACTGCTGCTGCAATACCCTAATCATTCATGTTTGTTTTGCTCAATGTGTCATTCCACACACAATTAGGGACAGGGACAAGCAGCAAGACAGACTAGCATTTGGCCCCTCACTGTCTGCTGCAGCCTCCTCCTAGCTTATTTTTCTGCCTGATGCAGCAGGGGAGTAAATGACTGCTAGGCAAGAAGCCACAGTTAACTGTAAAAGCTCAAAGACACAACTGCACTAAAAATAGTTGCAGCCTTCTTGTAGTTCAGTCGGATGTGCAATAACTCAGACGGAAGAGATGTGCCACATTTTACAGCCCTCAATGAATTGTTTGTATACAAGTGGGTTGTCCTTGGTAAGCATAGATGGAGAGCCACTAACAATGACTCCAAGAATGGACGCTCAGAATGTTCCTTGAGCCACTGTAAGAGGATTCGAGTACTGGCTTTTTTCAACTCTACTGCAGATGGACCATGTGCGCTGAGGGACTCTTACTATCATTATCCAAAGATGCCCTAAAAGGCTTGGACTAAAGTACTAAAACACCTGAAAAAAGATGACATAAAAGGAAGTCATTTCATGAATTCAGATCTAGGGTTGGGAAGCCAAAACACAGAAAACAATGCTTTGTGAAACCAAATTGAGGAAAGACAATTAGTATATACTGCCTTTTTCCAAGTAATTTGAACACAATAAAAATCAGGCTATTTGCATACATTGGTGTATTGAAGTATGCTGTACACTAATTACAACTAATCAAGTTATTAAACACATAACTGGCTTTTAGGAAAACTTGCTTCATGAAAGTTAAATTAAGTAGAAAACCACTCCCATGAACGGACTCCAGGTCAGGTAACAAACCTGAAAAAATTTCTGGCATCAATAATAAGTGTTAATTGCCTGGAACTGTAACTACATTGACAAATCATAACAAGCATTGTGAAATGCTGATGCACACTGCCTATTACGAAAATAAGCAGCAACATCCGTGACTCACACTGATACTGTTGACTTGCTTGAATGCAAAGATATCAGACTATGTGGCTGGTACTGAAATCATCACTCTCCCTCCCCCCTTGCCAAAATTGAAGACCTAAGTTTTGTTAATCTTTACAGCTCAACACAGCCTTGTGCATATATTCTAGTTACCCAAGACAACATTTTAACGAACAACTGGCATGACAGTACTTAAGGTTATACACTACTAAACTAAGGTCAGTGAACAGGGAAACTATTAAGCGTGTCAAAGCCCTTGTCTATGGTGTAACTTACTGAACATACAGCTTCAGGCACGGTTCTGAAATGTAAAGATAACTGTTGCTGCTAATACATTGTTCACTGCTGCCTTTATGAGCTAGTTCTATCAACTTCAATAGAACACTATTTTCTCTATGATTGTTAACTTACAGGTTTATAGATTTCTGACTCCTGTAGGTCTCATTCCTATCAGATGACAGCGAAATTTTCCCTAAGGTTCTGCTTCATGTTCTCCTGCAACTCTTACCACCCATCCTGTTCTGCCCCACTCCACTGCTTCTGTGCTATGGTATTGTAGTCATAAGAGCCTAAAAGTGTCTCAAGAGGCTTGAAGAGAAATTACTGAAAACAGTGGCAGAAGCAACCAAGGAAAAGGGAGAAGCAGCAGACCACAGAATGTCAATGGAGGTGGCAGACATAATGGCCCTTCCATTCCCCCCCCCAATGTAGCCCTCTAGGCTATAGAGCTCAAGTCACAGGCAGGAATGTTAAGTATCGATCTCCCCTGATGGGCCTCAATTTCCTGTGTGAGTTTCTACCTCCCTAGCCTTGTGTCATCAAGGGGGGGGGGTGAGTTTCTATCCCCCTGAACAGTTTCTCCGCACCCCCATAACCACGAAGGAGGGATCATTGTCTGGGGTCCCAGTTGCATCATTGGTCCTGACCTACATCTCACTTCCAATTGGCTATTTTATACTCTGGCCGTGCCGTACACTATTTAAGCCCCTGCCTTGGTTGGCTCAAGTGTTCTCCCACCCTTGAACGCTAAAGGGCACGTCACGAACCGGTCGGACTGATCCCCCGACCGAGACAGGGAGCTCCTGCCCGCGAGACGTGCGGGTGTACTTGAATTGCCGGCCGAACGATTACGTACTGGGATGCTGCAGCTGGTCTGCCTCCTCACTTTGGGTTCCACTACGGTGCTGGGACAGGTATTATAAACTGATACAGTTATTCTACTTCTCTCAATTTGTTTCTTTCCTTTTTTTTTTCTTTTCTCTATAATACCATTTATGCATTGTTTATAAGTGTAGTCTTTTTTTTCTTTAGGCAGTGTTTATAAGTATAGCTTTTTCTCATTTATGCATTGTCTATAAGTGTATTTTTTCCATTTATGCATTGTTTATCAGTGTGGTTTTTCATTTGTACCCTGTATAGTCCTTTTACTACATAGCTGTTTATTGTGCCACTTGTATCTTACATAGTTTTTTTCACTGTGTAGCTGTGTCCCCCCCCCCCATAGGCATTTTTGTTGCTATTTCTTTGTATGCCTTTATGAGACCACTATAAAATTTTTTTCTATTAAAATTTGGTGTCCGTCTCCCTTGGTGGGTGTCGCCAGTCCATCGCAGTTACCGGGGTTCAACACAGAAAAGTGCTCTGGCTGTTCAGCATGAAAACAGGAAGCTTCTTCCTTCCAAGAGTGAACCCAAGGAGGAGAATAAAATGTATGAGAGTGAAAAAGAAAACCGACTAGAAGAGAATTCTAACAGGAAGAGAGGAGAGTTAGGCACAGCATTCACTACTTCATTTTTCAAGCCTTTCTGGCTGATCTGGCACATTTTGGCCAGGGACCTAATATCGATAAGATGATGCACAGAAGAGGTCACTGCTGCTTTGCTTGATATACATAACCAGCTTCTACCTACACAATCAGTTTGAGGGTCAACGCCAGTACCAGCTCCAGTTCTCCAACCAAATTAGAATCCTTAGACAGCCATGTCTTCTGTATAAGTTACTTACAAGAAATAGTTAAATCCCTAAATTATTTCTGCCTACACAGAAGACAATTTAATCAAGATGACTACTGTGATAACAAAACATGTTATCTAGCAAATCCATTAACTAAGAGAGACCAACAGGACTTACACAGTGGTGGTTGCAAGCATGTTGGTCCCAGGATATTAGAGACAAAGTTGGTGAGGTACTATTTTTTATGGGAGCAACTTCTGTTGGCGAGAGAAACAAGCTTCCAAGCTATAGAGAGCTCTTCGTCAGATTTGTGTGACAGAGCTTAGACTCATATCTTGCAGTGAGACACTGTAGCTGAAACTAGCTTACCATTTAACAGGTTGGTTTTTTTTTTTTTTACTTGCTAAATGCTCTGTTGTTTCTAACACTTACTGCTATCACCCTAAAAACAACAGAGTCATGGGGATTGGAACAGGGTTAGTAGTCCAAATTTAACATTGTTTCAGCAAAAGGGTCTGAGATAGCCAGAGCCATAACTAGGGCAGGGCAACTGGGGCAAAGCCCTGGACACAGAATTTTAGAGGGCACCAAACCAGCAGGCACCAGCAGACCCTACCTGGCCCCAAAGGCACATTCCTCCAGACTGGAGCTGGGGGAATTTAAAATCTCCTGCCCTCCCCTTGAGCACGCTCAGATGCATGCTCAGGGGGGCAGAGAAGACTATGGCAAGTGGCCACGTGGTAGCAGCTCTGACCCAGGGACCCGTACCACGGCCGTCAGCCAAGTAAAGGGGAAGGCACCCTGGGGTGGGGGGACCGGGACAGCCAGGGGCTGAGCAGGTGGGTTAGGGTGGGAAGGGACTGGGGCCTGGCTGGCCAGCTCAGGGCAAGGGGGACCAGGACAGGAGAGCTGACAGGGTGAGTGGGAAGAATGAGACAGATACGGCACCCCACCACCTACCAGTGGTAGCTGGGGCTGGATCGGGGCCTGGGCCGGGGAAGGGCACCTTTCAGGCTGCTTGCCCCATGCACCAAAATATCTAGTCCCAGCACTGGATACAGCCCTGCACTCTTAAAAATCAGATAAAATGTTTGATTATTTTGGATTTATTATTATTATTATTCACATCAGGGCTGCAAATTACAGTTCTATCACCCCTTTAATAGTTACCACCTACTCAGGGAGGATCTCCACTAATAACCAGCATCTACTAACTCTGCACGTAGCAACATTTCTGTAAATTCCCCTGTCTTCTAAGCATCTGACATAGAGGGATTTTTTCCTACAAAAGCTCATGAGATAAATAAACGTGTTAGTTTTTAAGTGTCACAGGACTCCTTATTTGTTTTACTGAACCAGACTAACACGGCCGCCCCTTTGGAACTTGGCAACACTTCTGAAATCACTCAAAGTACAAATTCCAAAGAGGCGGCCGTGTTAGTCTGGTTCAGCAAAACAAACAAGGAGTCCTGTGGCACTTTTAAAGAAATAAGACGTTTGTTTATCTCATGAGCTTTCATGGGAGAAAATCCCACTTTGTCAGAACCTTCAGAATTGGAGGAAAATAAATGCAGGGAAGTGTAAGTCATAGGACCAGGTTACACTGTAACAGCAAATCGAAGCAGTTGTTGAGATTCAAACACTGGGGAACAGCATATATACGAAGATGAAGTCAAATCACTTGTCAGCTACTACAGGAGAAGCCCAAGAAAGAAGACAACAGAAGGCCATTAATCATCACCTACAACCCTCAAGTCAGACCTCGACAGCAGAACATCAAGGATCTTGGTCTATTCTACAAGATGATCCTTCACCTGCTCAAGCCTTGGGAGACAGACCTTTCCCTGCCTACAGACAGCACCCCAAACTTAAGCAGATACCAGCAACTACAGGCCTACCAACAAAATCATTAAAGCAGGCACATATCCCTTCAACAAACCATGTTGCCAAGTTTACCCACATATCTGCACAAAGAGGCACCATCACAGGATCTAATCAATTCAGCTACTCCATCAAGGGCTCATTTACCTCCTCATCCACCAATGTGATTTATGCCATCATGTGCCAGAAATGCCCCCTGCCACATGCACTGGACAAACAGGACAGTCTGCGCCAAAGAATAAACAGACACAAATTTGACATCAGAAATAACAACATTCAAAAACCAGTAGGTGAGTACTTCAGTCTTTCTGATCACTCCATTGATGATTTGCTAATAGCTGTGCTCAAACAAACTGTAGTAGTTGACAAGTGATTTGACCTCATCTTCCTCTATATGACGTCTCAGTGTTTGAATATTAACCACTGCTTTGATTTGCTGTCACAGTGTGACCTGATCCCATGGCTTAAACTTCCCTGCGTTTATTTTCCTCCCATTCTGTAAGTTCCCCCATCTTCAAAGTATCAGACAAAGTTGGATTTTCTCCCAAGCAAGCTCATGCGATAAATAAATGTGTTAGTCTTTAGAAGTGCCACAGGACTCAACATACAAAGATGATCAACAATGCAACTTGAGCCAAGCTGATCAGCCAGAGAGAGAGGGTGATTTGTGCATCTGCAGCTGGCCAAGAGCTCTGTTGCTGCAAACTAAATGTTTCACAGGCAGCTTTAGTCTTTAACCGTACTAAATGAGCAGCTCAAGGTGACATGCACGGGCTAATGAACCAAAGCAGAACTCATGTCCTGGAATTTTGAGTCCTGTTTTTAGCAACTTTCTGAGAATGTGTTTTGTGCACACTAGTTGCTCTCTGCCAGCATGCAGCAAGGACACCAGGATGTTCTGCTCCGCGAGTAAAGCTTCTTGTTTAAGCACAGATACTTTTGAGTGCCCCAAAATTCACATTCAAAAACAGATTTTAGTTCTTAAGTACTGTCAGAGAATCTCTCATTTGAGGAAAGCTGAAAGACAGAGGTAAGCAGCAACATCCAGGTAATGTAATGGTGCTGCACACTCCCTAAATTTACTTCCTGAACAGAGGAACTGAGTTTGATTAAAGAAAAGAAAGTAGTTGTGAATCACAATATCAGCATGATGAAAGAAGCTGCTGTGCATCAGTAACTAATCTGTTCTAAGGATTAGTTTAGTTCAGCAATGACATATTGGCATCAGGATACAGTTAACAAAATAGCAGCTTAGGTTTAACATAAAAACTGGAGGAATATTCTCCATTTCATCCCATCTGCACCAAACAACCCTATGTACCTATCACTTCACCCTTCGAAGTTCTGTCATTTCATTGTAAAGTCTTAAGCAAATGTTTAGGAATGGAAGAGCTGAATTCCCTTTAATTCTAGTTGTTGGGGTGGGACATAAAAAGATTTTCAAGTTCAAAGGTAAAGGTACCCATGAGGCCCAGAACTGTACTCTTCATATCCTTGTATGAGGAAAAATAAAACTAAATGTAAAGCTCAAGAAGCAATAAAAGAACTTGCTTGAAGTGGATCTCTGTCAGTTCCAGTAACTGCTCAAACATACGACTAACTAAAGAGCTAAAGAACAGACACCTCTCTTGCTCTTCCCCACTGCACTCCAAGAGGCCAACTCTCATATGCCTCCTCCTCTCTTGCACTGGAAAATCTGCATTGCTCTTAAGCTTAACAGAAACCAGTTCTGCATTAGGCAAAGAACTGTACAAACCTCCCCAATACAGAAGATTAATGAGCAGGACATTCTTGGTTACAAAAATTAACTCTCAAAACATCCCAGACAAATCTTGCACGCATATTTCAAGTTAAGGAATAGCACAGTTAGGGAGTTCAGTGATAAGACAGCACCGTCTCCAAACCGTAAGAAATTCTTATTCTTGGTTGCCTTTAATATCAATCCAAGCTTCAAAAACCAGTTTCCTTGGTTCCGCCCTTCCCACTGAATAAGCCATTCCTCCATATAGCTAATTGAAATTTTAACATGCAACTCTTGGTTTACTCAATATTGTCAAACAAACAAGGAGTCCTGTGGCACTTAAAATTTTACAAATTTTTTAGTCTTTAAGTGCCACAGGACTCCTTGTTTTTTTACTGAACTAGACTACCACGGCTGCCTCTTTGGAACTTGGCTCTATACCCTCAGAAATCACACTACGGTGCAAGCAGGCACATATGGCAATAAAGTAGAAGTCAATCAGCTGTACATTCCTACCTGCAACCTAATACACAAGGAATGTTAACAGCTCTGGGAAACTGTACTTATTCTTTAGCTACAAACAGCAGACCAGAGAAAACGTTTTCCTTCTTGGTAGTTTGTAAGCTGCTTTTGGAAAGCAGGGGTGGAAACTGCCTTTTACTCAGCAGCCATTGAAGGTTTAATGTTAGCAGGTGTTTACAATTCACTGAAGGCTGTCTACTACTAGCCATTTTAAGGAGGTCAAAATTTGTTATAAACGAAATTCAGTATTTCCTTTAAAAAGCTTTTTCCAAAATAAAAGGAGCTTTTAAAGTGTTTCTGCAAGTTCTCCAAAAACACAAAGACAGGCTTTTTACAAACAGTTATTCGTCACTTTGAAATTCTTTGTCAAAACACATCTGCAGTGCACCCATTACTGTTATGCAACACAGATTTACACAAGAGATGGGACACAGCCTAGCCCGCTCCTCAACTGCTTTTGCAAAGTTACACTACACTGGGAATGATAGGAAGCTTTGTCCTCATTCCATTTCTCATGTAAGCCTTTGCTCCTAATAAATGCTGCACACACACAGATCACAGCCTACTTTATTTAGCTGGCATTTATTCGAAACAAACAGAGCCTTTGTTGACCAATTTAACAATACAAATTTTGAGCTGGGAAAGCCAATCCCACACACACTTGTGCAAGCCAACTGGAATGCAACAGATTGAGGACCATCCCATATTAGTGGCTTACACCCTCTTCTGTATGAACTGAACTTTCACAAAGAGCTTTTCAAAGTGAGCTTCCATCAGACCACAGAAGGCACCTCAGCAAAATGTCTGTCTGAACAAAGTGTTGCAAATGCTACCAAACTTAGGTACCAGTGGCACATCTCTGCTGGATTTATTGTTGCCTGCTTAGCCATGGTGTTCCATAGTTGTTCACATGCTGGTCTCAATACATTTACATCTCCGTTCAAGTTCTCAAGTACTTTCAATTTGTATGTTCACCTGTTCCTTGCTGTAACTCCAGAGCCACCTGGAGAGTTACAGGAGCATGTAACTTAGTTTCCTCTGGCTGTTTGAAAATTACATAGACAGCAATCATAAGAAACTTGTTACTCTGTGAGGAGCATAGATTAAAGCACTGCAATATCACCAGATCTCCAACTCAGAGCTAAGCTGTCTTCCTTCAGGACAATTATCTAAGCTTCTGTGCCAGAGTGGTAGGCAGCATTCTCTGCAAACGACATATCTCCCTCCACTAGCTCAGTGATCATCACTGTTTTTCAAGCAGAGGCCACTTTGGCAAAAAGTCTTCAGTGTGAGGCACATCGACTACCATCCACACTGCTGTAGGGGAGGCGTGTTTAGGAATGGGCTGCTGTTGGTGGGGAGACAGACAGCTTGGAGGGGTGCCAGATGGGGGAGGAACACATAGATAGGAGGTGTGTGCTACTTGAGAGGTGGGGACAGATGGCCTGGGAGGGAATGGCTGGAGGTGTTATTGGCCAGGGACAGACAGTTGGGGTCCATTGCTTTCGGGGGTGTAGCTGAGGAGCCGACAATAGGAGTGTGGCGCTGCACGGGTCTGAGAATAACCTGGTCATGCGGCCACTGCTTCCAGTGGTAACTCAGCTATTCCCTGTGCTCCCTGAACTTCCAGGACCCCGCCAGGTGATGAGTGATTCACTCACTGGCAGGTCAGCACAGCGCAGGGCAGGTGAGCTCAGGCCAGCAGTCACATAAGCAGGAGGGACTGTTAAGGGAAACACTCACCTCTCCCTCCAGGTGATCTGGGGAGCAGCAGGGCTGCAGCCACCACCTCCCTTGGCCCTCACAGAGAAGGGGCTCTCCATGTGGGCAGTGCATCACACCTTACCAGAGATAAAGAAAAGAGCCACTCCCTTACTTACTGCCTTGCAGGGTCCCAGGAACAACTAGGTGACTCCCCCACAACTGCAGAAGGAGATGGAGCTGTGTGCAGCAAGGCTGGCTCTTCCTTCCTCCCCAGCAGGGTGGGCTGTGCTGGCCACATGGAGAACCCTTCCTCACCCTGCACATCTGCCTCCATCCCCTTCTGCAGGTGTGAGGGAGTCAACTAGTTGGGAGCCACGATTAGAGTCCACAGAAGTCACCCCTGGCTTCCAGGTCGTGCAATGAAGAACACGACATTAGTCAGTCAAGAGTGCACTTTTCAATACCATACTGGGGTCTCAAGATGACAGCCCATAATAAGAAATGCTGACTACTTTTTGAAAGACGGAAGTTTATATCTTTTTGCTACAACCAAGTAACATTTTCAATTACAGGGATTTCATCCTTACCTGTTTTTTCACCCACACAGTTTATGGCATCATAAAGACCTACTGCAAATCCATATTCTGTTTAGTAGAGACTCCCTTCCTTCCTTCGTTCCTTCCTTCCAAGGAGGAGGTAAAAGCTAGAATAAACAGGGTGAAACCCCAAGAGATCAGGAAGGGCATAGGACTAATGAACAAGGCAACAACGCACTTATGAAATCCCACCCAGCCAAGACTAGTGTAGCATCATTTCTACACCTACTGTCTTTTAAAGGAAATTCATTTGATGTTTAACCCTGTGGTTACAAAAATCCTCAGAGAAATGAACCTAATCTAACTAATGAAACTCCTGCTAAATGGAGTGGAGGCAGCTGTTTGCTGTCGACTTGTTAATACTAGCTCCATTCTTAGCTCCTCAGTTCCATGTAGCGTCCCCAGCTCAGATAACCTGCAACACACGCTTCTGCCTAGACAGGACAGCAACTTGTGCAAAACCAGACTTTCCCTCCTGTACACCTGGGTGGGTATCAAGTACGGACAAGCTTGTCCATGTGGCAGCCATGGTAGCCATAAAAGAACAGAGCATTTGGCTCAGTATTTGTGGTGGTCTGACATGAATAGAGAAAATACTTCCTAATTTTGTTTCAGATTGAGGCTGGTGGCAACACTGTGGTGGCTATCTCAGAGGCAGCTTTTGGGGTAAGCGAAGCAGGTGGTCGCTTAGGGCACCAAGCGGTAAGTAGGCCCCATAGTGGTCACCTGCTTCACTTACCGTAGCATTCACGGGGTTATGGAGGAGAGGGGGGATGCAGACTGCCAGGGCCAGAAGCTGTGTCACTCAGCCAGCGTCTCTGCAGGGGGGTGGAGTTGCGCTCCCCACATACCCCGCAGCTAGCCACGGCTCCCCAGGGGGAGCAAGGAGAGCGACCGACATGCTGCTGTGGCTTGCCGGGAGTGGGGCCCCCTGGAGCAGCCAGCTCCAAAGAGTTCAGGCCACTTTGTCCCTGGTCTCCCCAGGCCTGAACAGGCCTGATCCAGGGCCTGGGGGCAAGGTGGCCTCCATTCAGGCCTGAAGCAGCCAGGGGTGAAGCAGCACGAACTCTTCTGAGTGGGACACTCCACTGGGCCCCACTCCCAGCAAGCTGCAGCTCCATGCTAGCCACTATCCCCCCTCTACCTGGGGAGGCACAGCCAGCTGTGGGTAGGTGGAGAGCACTTTTCCGACCCCACTGCAGAGAGGCCGGGTGGCCAGGTGGGCAGCACAGCCTCTGGTCCTGGCAGTCTGCGTCCCCTGCTCCCTCCCTGTGGGAGTTGGGACAGTGGGTGGCGGGTGGTTAGGGCAGCAGTGGGGGCCATAAAGGGCCTTCACCTAGGGCCCCCAATTGCCTAAGACTGCCTCTGAGCTAGCTGCACTGATTCAAGGACCATCATTTCCTTTGTTCATCTGGACATGAGCCCCTTCCTATCTAACTGGGAGTAGAGTGAGAAAGTCTTAAGCAGCAACTTCAAGTTGCTTGTTTAAAAGCTCAGACTCCCAATCTCAGCATTCCTAAAAGTTCAAGAATGATGTGCTCACAATGCCCTACGTCCCTCATAGTATGCTCTCAAGAGAGAATAGTGTGACAGCAATCCCTAGTCAAACTCAAAGGCTGTAAATTAAGAATGGCTCTATGCTGGATCTTAGCCACACAAGCTAAGACGATGACCCTGGCCAACTAAAAAAATCTAGTGAAAGAATTAGATTTGTTTCACAAACTTAATCAACCAGCTCCTCCCCCTGATTTCAATCTCTGCATTCTCAGGCTCCCAAGATGATGTCAAGACAGTTGGTACAAATCTCTGCAACTATGCTCAGCATATCCTCAACAGCTGTGGAATCAAACACAACTTAATCAAAAGAGCCAGTTTCGTTTAACATACTACAGTTCAAGCACCATGCACACTTTTCGTGCAAGAAGGTGGGAATGGTGACAGCAAACTGAGAAACAAGATTCAAGGGGGCAGTCCAAGTGAGAGGCAAAGAGGCAGAGAACAATGTGGGAGAAAGTGGTCACAAATGGAAGCAAGGAGGAAACCAAGCAGAATCATGAGATGAGAGGTTTAAGTCAACACAGAGCACAAAGATGGTAAGAAAACTGCTGCGAGAGATGGCAAAAGTCAAAAGAATGAGCTGGCAGCTTGCAGTCAGCTGTCACAGAGAGGAATAACCAGCTGGACAGCAGATTTTGCCTGGTTCTTATTTAAGTGAACCCCTTTGAAAGTAGCAGTCCCAAAATAACTAGACTAAAATAAGCCTCACACTATGATGTACAGACTATCCACAAAATCTGAAGGGAAAACCTACTGTCCTTCCCCATCACTGAAAACTCCTAGTTTTGTATGCTAGTATATTTTAGAACCATGTTGCATTACAGCTGTACAGATCACATAATTATCTCCACTTACAGACCAATCCAACTGCCAAGACTGTAGCTTCCAGCTACAGAGAGGGCCTGCTACCCTGAACACCAAACAGAAATTGTTTTTAACAAGATCTCATGTCCTGTCTAGTATTTTGGTATCTCTAGACTGAGCGACTGTCTTGCACCACAGTTACCTGATGTGCCTAAGCTGGCCATTAATTGTTGCAACTTAACCAATAAGCAGCACTTAACTGTCACAGCATACTGAGTAGTGACAAAACTCCACACAAGTCTGGAAGTCATTGGATAAATACCAAATTCAGGACTACCAGAAACAGAAAAGCATGAAATGAGGATGTGTAGTCAGGGGAATCCCACTACCTCTCTTGATTTATATCTTGAGGCAATTAAGGTTACTTCCAAGATAAAACTCACTTCTTAAGGCAATATTTCCTTCTAAGGAGAGGAAAAGGAATTAAGAGTCCAGTATTTCACACAAATCCTCTGAGCCAACAACTGGAAGATTTCAGAGACAAGCAAGACAAAATGTACCAAATACAGCAAACATTAAAATACTTGGCAGTCAAGTGTTACACAAGGAATAAAAAAACTAATTTCATTATCGGTTGATGGTACAATAAACAGGGCGGATGCTTCATTTGTTGGACTTATTTGTAATCATTAACATGTTGTTCGTTACACATTCCACTTTAAATTTTTATGTGTGGTTTTTAAAGACTTAGACTTTTGTGGCTCCAATTGCTAGAAGCTAATGAAATATTCTTCTTTGTATTAGAGGGCCACCTGGGAGGGCCAGTGCTGCCAAACTAGGTGCCACTTTATACCAAGGTCCCTAGCCCTCCCTGAACAGTAACAAATATGTAGCTGGAAACCAATCTGGGTCACCTGTGTATTAGGATTATTAGAACAGATATGAGAGTTATATGAATGTGTTTAGACTTCCTGAAAAGCCTGTTGGGTGCTGCATGTATTAATTTTACTTAGAATTTCTATATCTCAGATTACAAAATAACATTTAAGTATTTGTGACAATAAAAATGTTTGTAAAGACTATAAACCCCCCATACTCAGCAAGGAAACTTTACCAAGTGTGAAATATTAGTTTACCATCAAAACAAAGCCACTCAACACCAAACAAACAATTATGGAGCATCATCAGACAAACGATATGTTTGCCTCACCATACTCATAAAAAGGATACACACATAAGCCTAGTTCCAACGTTAGTCTAGATCGGCAAAACAAGCAAGGCGTCCCATGGCACTTAAAGACTAAAATTTATTTAGCGCATGAGCTTTCATGGCAGAAAATCCCACTTCACCAGACACTCTGAAGATGGGGAAACCTGCAGAATGGGAGGGAAATAAGTACAGGGAAGTGTAAGTCATGGGATCAGGTCACAGTGTAACAGCAAATCAAGGCAATTAAGATTCAAACACTGAGAAACAGCACATAGAGGAGAGTAAGGTCAAATCACCTGTTGTAATGGGAAAAGACTCCGTAAGCCTGTTTCACATCACAACTTAATGACTGGGGAGAAGGGAATAAAAATACTTAAGGAGAAATTACCACTATACTGTTTTGAATTGGAAGATGACAATATTTTTAAGCATGAGTAAGAAATCCCCAAACTGAATAGCTTGCATTACCCATATAGTACATAGAGAATGTGCATATTAACAGCTCTGTCTATTGTATTTTGAAAACCAAGACTATAACCATTTGTGTGTGCATATATGTTTACCTACTTTAACCTTGTAAATAACTCATTTCTTCTTCCTAGTTAATAAATGTTTTGTTAGTTTATTATAGGACTTGCTGAAAGTACCATGTTTGGGGAGGAATCTACAGTGACCTGAAGTAAATGACTGGTCCTTTGGGATTGGGAATAACCAGAATATTGGGGTAATTTTAAGTGTACAGGACCATCTATCAGAAAGGCATGCTTACCTGCATGGCAAGATAGACTGGAATGTCCAACAACTGTCTGGGACTCATGCTGATATAGTACTTGAGGAGTTCACACTTGATGGTTGGTTGATGAAATCTAATTATAGAATACGCAACCAGTTTGGGATTTGCGCTCTGGTTTATAACAGTTTGTTCTAAAGTTGGCACGCATGGCCATGAGGTACTGCAGACAGCTTGACAAGTACTTGCTTGACAAAGCAGACTGTCCCTACCTTAATACACTTATAATTAAGGGAAAAAAGTTCCTACCACACAGAGGCTCCCTAATGTACAGAGTAACCAGTGCCAAATAACTGTGCACACGCTCTGAAAAAACCTATTTAGTTTTTTCCCACAAGAGCTCAAAAATACCACTTATAAGGAGCAGGATGCCACATGCACACTACCTCCCATGCTATCTGGCAGCATTTGACCTAACAAGATCTCACTGATTTATGGCTGAATGTTTAAATCAGAAGCTTTTGACTGGTGGACGGGGGGGAGCCACAATACTACTGATTAGGCATACTGAACAGAATCTAAATTTTTTGGTGATTCATTGCTCATATGTTTTTCTATACTATTTGCACTGGGAAACATTTGTTATACTGTATTTCAGTTATGCTACTACTTTTTATATAAAAAATGTTGAATGGTAGCCAGTCCCGTAGCTAATCATATTAGGGAGCTAGCTTGCAGATCCTCCTGCGCTCTAGAGACTGTAAATCAATTTGTTGCGCTGTTGGATGGGACATGAATTATTCACAGCCATAATAATCAGCAGAGAGTCTTACAGACAAAATGCACTATCATTGTTCATTTGAAGAATAAAATGGAGATGTACTTTAGCATCACGTTTATCAAAATGTGCAGTACAAAAACCATTATAAAATTCTGGTATTCAGAATTTCACGTGGAAAGTTTCATGTCTTCCTGCAAGCATCCACCACAACTGATACTATCAACAGAAAATTAAGGTGTTTTAACCTGAGTTGGGAAGATAACATGAAAAAAGTGCCCCATTAGACTCAGAGGAAAGTAACTTTGCAGATATATGTACAGGAGTTATTTCAAAAGGACGGCTAGTATTTCTAAACATAATCTATGTTTCAGCTTCATAGTATGATGAGAAGCTTCATTAACTGTGTCAATATCATTATTTTTGCTTAGCTTGTTAAGACATTAATTTTTCAAAAATTTGCAAGTTAATATATACAAGAAGGAAATCAGTCATTTATAATTACGCGCCATAGGTAGTGGGTGTATTTTCACCATATGTATTACTTAAACACACAAAACTTAGGATTCCATCCCATTAACTTCCATTTCATTCCTCACTTGTCACTCTGCAAAGGTGTTTGTATTTCTAAACCACAACTATTAACATTCATAAAATAACAAACCCAAACGTTCTTCAAGGTACAACAGTAAAACAGGACTGAGAACTCCAAGCTTCCCTGAGGCGGTCAATGATTTAGGTGGTTCTTTTGCTGAACAGAGATGGGTTGCCTACCTCTAGCAGAACAACTAGAAGTTGACTAAAACTGTAACGTTTCAGTTCTGGCAAATCAGCATTCTACAACAAAAGCTGTTCTGTCTAAAAATTCCCAATCAGCTTGTAAACACAGTTCTGTTGGCCCAATGAAGCCTCCACTTCAACACACAGATACACAACCGAAAGATAAGAAGGGCCATTTAAAAAAAATTCCTCCAATAACCAAGTGTTTTGAGAGCCACAATGAGTGTAGCCTCCTGGTGGAGGCCGTGGGGGGGGCTGGGAGCTGAGCCAGGATGCATGCCACAGGGTCCCCTGGCGGGGGCAGAGCCTAGAACCAGGAATAGGGCCCCCCCAATGGCAGGGTGGAAGGGAGCCCAGAGCCTGGTGCACACCACTGGTCCCCCAATGGCACAGGAAGAAACAGAACCATAGAGCTGCACACAGCTCTGGAGCCACAAATTGCAGGCTCCTGCACTAGAGCTTCTCAGTGAAAAAGATGCATAGCCGTTGTACTAAACTCTTTCACTGAACCCAATGCCCCATTTTAGCCCAAATTTTTCAAGTTATTCAGCAGGAAGGAGACAACTAGCATGGAAATTCACATCAAGTAGTTAAAGTTGGCCCACATTATAAACTGCTAAAGACAGGCTCTTACATTTAAGTGTTGCACAACCTCAACAGCAATGCCAGCTTTGCTGACGACCAAAACAAAACAAAACACCAGCAGAGCCATCTAAAAGCTGAGAGTAAAAACAAATTTTCAGCCGAAATCACATTTCACTTAATTCTACATCTCTTCAATTTTTGAAGTGGAAATGAGTATAAGAAAATTTGTTAGCACTAATGAACAAGTTTTAGATGTGAAACTGAAAGTACATTCCAACTCAAGGGGGAAAAAAAGTGAAGGAAAACTAACTTGTCAAATTCCCAATAAACGTCCCAATTTTACAGCACAACATCGCTTACTTGTGGGATCAGGCTCATGGTAATTAATGAACCCCGACTGAAATATACAGATTAGTGTTGTAAACACACTCTTTAGCAAGATACTCCTCTTAGGAAGACACCACGCACTACAACTTTTTAGTGAAAGCTTATATCGTAGTATGAGAGTGTTACAGGTATGTCAGGAGTATCAGAGCCAGGATTCCTACAGCAGACAGTGCTGCATACTAAAAAGGTCTGCAAAGCCTGAAACTGTGGCAGGCTGTGGCACCAGTAGGAAAGCTGGCAGACATGAATGAAGGCCAGCAAGAGAAAACACATCAGTGATAGGGTATAAAAGCAATTAGATCATTATAAGAATAGGTGTATATTATGCATGCACAGTATACTTCATTACATCTTTGAAAATTTCACATTTAACACTTTAAACCCATTTTAAACAGAAAGACAAGCAGAAATATAACAAGCAATTTCTGCATCTGGCTTCTTAGTATTGTTGAAGGATTGTCATAGTTAAGTCATATTTTCCTGCTGATGTCTTCTGTACTATTTTACAGTTCTTAGTTCTTGTTGCACAGCAGGACTGCTGAAAATGGGAACATTTCAGAACAACCCCACTAGCAGATTGCACCTTATCAACTGCTTTTGACTTTGGACATTCTGAGAAGGTTAAAATTTCAGACACCTACAGTCTCCTCCACTCCCTCACTTGGAAGATGCATCCCTTTTAAGTGACTCCATAAGTTTAGTTTTGGAAAACAGGCCACAGGTCTTTAGGCAACAGTTAGCAACTGCTTAGCGTTTTTACATGGGGATTTCAAAGTACTTCAGTAACTACATGTCAGCCAGTATGGAAGATAGACACTCAGTGTTACATATGGGTAACCAGAACCTTTATTTAGGTTAGGGCAGGGGTCTGCAACCTGAGGCTCCGGAGCCAAATTTGGCTCTTGGGCTGCCCCCTCATGGCTCCCGACTCTGGGCTCACGCAGCCAGAGGGCGCTGCAGCAGGTGCCTGGCCCAGCTTCCAGTTCCCCTAGCCAGGACGCTACACCCATTGCAGCTCTCAAAACACTTTTGGTTATTGCAAAATTTTTAATAATGGCTGTTTTTATCTTTCGGGTCGCCAAACCCGGACTAGGGTTTTACATTATAAAAACTGTTAGTTAACATGTTCTAAAACATTTCTAAAACTAGGGATCACCTTCTCAAAAAGGGGTCTCAGTATTGCCACTCTTACTGAAGGCAACTCAGAAGAGGAAGGTGGCTCCTGGCCTGGCATTCAGGTCTGAAGGAGGAGCTGCCGCCAGCAGCAGCGCACAAGTAAGAATGGTATGGTAAACATGGGGTAAGTGGTCACAGTCTGAAATACCTTCAAAAGAGATTCCAGCAAAAGGAGTTTGAGAACCCTGGTTCCAGAAGTATTGAGTTCCCAGTATATTCCAACATGGTTTCACTATCACATTTGAAAGTCACTCAACGCGTGCTGCCACATCTTTAAATTCTGGTTTAGAGCAAGTAGTAGATGTACTCAAGTTGAATCAGTAATGAGGATAGGATAAAACTTAGAAGTGCAATGCTATGTAAAGCATATGCTGTGGAGTACACAACTGACTTCACTTAGATACTGCACAGCAGAATCAACAGGTGCCTGGTTCCAAGTGGAATTATACGGTGAGCCAACAACCACACTTCAGTTGTCTTGCTGTAAAATAAATAAATAAAAAATTCCTCTGTCTGTGAAGACCATCGTGGTTAACAGAGAAGTAACTCTCTATTTAACTCCTTGCACAAAGTGGAGAAATTATTTTTTTACTAATTAGAAAGCACCTAGCTCACAGTCAAGACTTATTTATGAAGTTATAGACCACCATTCACTGCCACCTCCTAACTTCGCTGGAAGCTCGAGGACCATGTCTTCACTAGGAAAAAGGTTTCATTTTACAAGATTAGTTAATGTGTCATCTCACTTCATGCACACCAGTTCAGTGTAGAAATGGCCTCCAGAGACAGACAAGATAGTAAAATAGATCCCTTAGGTTTCATAGGAAAATTCTCAATTCTGCTGTCTTTCTTGTCTCTTTTTCCCCACTTGTTTTGCATGATTTTAATTCAATGAACCAAACAGCCCAGTTCACCAACAGAACTGAGATGGAAATCCAAGTGCTGAATGGTGGAAAGAAAGACTGGAACTTAAGGTTGTGTTTTCATCCACTTCTCATCTGTTGAACTCAATCACCCTTGTAAATAAGGCTTGTTGGGTGTTTCACTGAAAGGCTCCATAGCTTCTAATTTTTACTGATCTTGCGCAACTCCAGTTCTTTATTCTGGTTAATCAAGTTTTATTTTTTACTCTAACAATAGCAGACCTGTAGCCTACCAAATCTCTTCCTTACATAGGTGGCTCCTCCTCCCCCCATTTTGTGTCACTCTATGAAATCCCCAGCTGTACAACATATGCACTATTTTAAAAGCTCAATCAACATTGTGCTCAGGCAGCATTTCAACTTTTATGGTAGCTGGACTCAAATGGAGAGAACAGTCCTTGGGAACCCCATTATATGCCTCTGCTAAGACGTAGTGTCCATTTTCCCTTTTTAGTTGGCCAGAATGATTACACTTTTCTGAGAAATTATAACATACATAGAATGATTTAGGACTGCATGCTGGATAGCTATATGTGAGAACTTAGTTTTAACTGCTTCTTTCATTTTAGTCTTGTCATAAGATAAAGAGGGCAGAGAGTTTCCTCTCATATTTGGATGGCATCTTCAGCCACTTGAACGCTGATCTGCCATTTCAGAAGAGAACCAAATAACAGCATTGAATAGGAATGCACTTTTCTTGTATAAGTATTTGCAATCTTTATTGAATCAAGTCCATTTCTGACCAGTCACATTTTAGCATCTGACTTTGGGAGAAATGTCATAACTTCAGAGATCTAGCCTTTTTTCAATCTTGTCATTTTAACAACTGTCATTGCATACTCTTCAGTCATATCATCAAAACGGACATGCCTGCACAATGGGCTCTCCATTAACAAGCAAAGTAATGCATTCCCATACCCTACTTCACACTGCCTGAAGAGTCCTGCCATGTGGATTTGTAGAATTATCTGGTGACTTCACTACACCATGCCTGATGTGACACCACTACCCCCAGTCACTACGGTACATGCAACTGTCATCAATAAACTATGCATGTTTGACTATGATGACTTGTAGCTGCTTCAGCATAGGTGTGTTTATGTCCTCAGTTTATCCCTTCTTCCATTGCAGAAAACAGAAGCCTTATCTGCTTAAATCTGGCTAACAGAGTACAACCAGGAGTCAGTGACACAAAAGAAAACAGGTCATTTTTTCTTCCACTGAATGATATGTTAACATAAAAGTCCACAATTTTAATTAGTTCAAAATTTTACCTCTATAATGAAATCATTTAACAAAACAGGTGGCTCCAGAATTATGTTTTTAAAAAGTGCTAAATGCTTGGAAAAAAGTGACTGTTGCAGTTACTTTGGTCTTGTAATCCATTTCAATGCATACATTCTTTTCACTGGTACGCTTAATCATGAAGAATTGACACTTTCATTAGGATTTCATTTCTATCCATTTAATAGCTTCTTTCTTACCACATCTTTCAATTTCAGGTATTTTCAGACAGATAAATTTATGCATATGCTGGATAAAACTCAACAACAAGCACAAAGCCCTGTTATTAGACCAAGATATTCCCAAACCACCCCCCTCCTGTTTTGTGCAATCTGCTACTGATGGACTATGTCCCACTCTGTTGGCTTGAAGATGCTCTTCACACATCATCTTGACTCAGCACCCAGTTAATGCAACATCCCCTCCGAAGCACTTTACCAGTGAGCTAACATTCTTCTCACAGAGCTGTCTGTTGTGGCCATGAGGCAGAGGCTCCCCAACTCTATAATGATGCCCCAGCATGTCACACAGAAACAGAGAGAGCACATCCATCCTGAAGACAAGCAACATCTGCCTCCAACACCACACTGCTGGATTTGTTCAAAGTTTATTTTTATTTTAAAGAGCCAGTGCAACTAAAGACACTATTTACAAACAGGCTTTGATTCCATGCAGATTGCTATATTTTAGCCAAACACTGAATATGTTTGATTTCTTATTAGGGACTATGACGGCTAGTACAGCCACTTCAGCTGTTCTATTTCCAGCCACCTATGCCACTCCAAGCACCTGTGAAGGAGATGCAACCTGCAATCATGGTCACGGTCACATAACAGCCCCTTCTTCGCTATCATTTTGTCACTAGCCATAATCTTGATGCCAGCAAATCCCTCTTCCATGTGATTCAGTTCATCTTTAAATACTTGAGCCCAAATCAAATTCCACTGGCCCATACACCTAGCATCATTTGTCAGAATGAATAGCAAAATTAACCTATATTGTTATTCCAGAACCCATTATTGTTTAAGGGTGAAGGCTTGTGTGCTGGTATCTCGAGTGATAGTACATCTTCAGCTTCTTTTCAGTGCTCCGTTCAGTGTTTTTGCATCAATTCATGTCAACTGATGGTTCCCATGGCAGGTGACCCACTCACCACTCATTTTGACAGCTCTCAGAATGTCGCCACATATTAAGCTTTGCCACTTGCTTCAATGACACCCCAGGATTGACAAAAACTCAACATTTTGCCATCTCATGGCTACACCTGGGGATCATCTCTAACTTGAGCTTGCCATCTAGGGGTGTGTTCACACAGCAGTCTTATTTCGAAACAACAGAGGTGGTTTCAAAATAAGAAGGGCCACGTTCACACGACGCACTGTTGTTTTGAAACAACTTAAACCCCATGTGGGGACGAAACAATGTTGTTTCAAAACGATTGTTTCGAAACAATGCCATCTGAACATGTTGTTTCAAAACAACGGTGACCCGTTTCAAATAACTGTTGTCTGAACCTGCTATTTCGATTCCTGCTTTTTTCCTTAATTCGAATTAACAAACTGTTAATTCGAATTAACTTATTTCGAAATAAGGCGTTTTTTTGATACAACTTGTATCGAAATAACCCCGTGTGTGAACACAGCCCAAGTGTCTAAGTTTTAAGTATGTCTTACTACTCTTTAGCAATATTAGACCAGGCCCATGTTGTCCACTCCAACTTGATTTCTCTCCATATGTGAATATTCTGGAACTGCTGGGTAATAAAATTCATGATTTGTGCTGCCCAACAAAGAAAAAAAATCACTGTCACCAACTACAAAGTCCAAACAGTTACCTCTTTGCACAGGTTTTAATCCACTTTTCTCTTTGCCCACTTGGCCACGTCTCCAGTTCAGCATTACTGCTTTTAAAACTTGCTGGATTACTTTGCAGCTGGCTACACCAGAAGGACTCAAGTTGGTTTTTGGCCTTATACAGGAAGCTGCAAATAAAGCAGCTGAATGGGTGGAAGTTAAATTCTTAGCTTTTCTTCAGAGGTCACTTCATCCTTTGTCAATGCATAAGGTTCTCTCTCTTTGAGTAGCTTCAGTATGCATACCCTTACACATAAGCTGGTCTTTTTTTCTCCTGTCTTTAGTGTTGCTTTCCACAATACAGGCAGTACCAGAATGTCTGCATTCTCCATCAGTCTGTCCTTCCTCCTGCTTTCTGTCGCTGACATCATGTTCTTCAGCATTTGTTGCTGCCTCTTTTGATCCTTTCCTTGGATACTTCAGTTATCCCTTACAAACAGGAAACCTCTCTCTGCCCTGGAGAAAATCAACGCAATTTTTTCCTGAGGTTGGCATGTATTTCACAAACAATCCTGGCTGACTGGGAAGTCTTTTATTCCAAAAATTACATGTGTGCCACACTTCAGGTCTTGCTATGTTTTCTTCTCCTTCTTGGTTTCATATAAAAACACCTGCCTAGCTTTATTTTCATTGTCTGTGGTCACAACAGTGCAACACATTTAAGAGATCTGCCAGCATTTCCCTTTGCTCGCCCCAGGACCGTCTCTGATGCAGACTCTTCCACCACCTCTGTGCTTGTCAACCATTCCTATTTAACAGGTCAGTTAGTGGCAGTTAAAAAACAATTATAAGTAGCCAGTCCTGTCACCAACAATCTCTGGACTAAGGAAAGTTCCCATCTACAGAAATTGATGCGAGAAAGGCTTCAGTTTCAGTTTTCAGTTTTATTTTATCCTCATAGCACACTCCAAAGTTATTTGAAACAGTTAAGTTCCAAAACAGTGAAATAGCTTTGAGACAAGAAAGACCCACTGTTTCAAAAAACAGCAGGCTTCTCCAACAACCTTTAGGTAAGATATGCACAATAAACACACCCAGACCAACCTAAGTGCAAAAAGAGATGGGAAAACAGGATATAGATACAGCTATAGATATAGGAGGAGTGATTTAGGCAATTTTAAAGTAGAAGTAACAGTGAGGACTTCTTAGAGTGGGAGACAATTCTACCATGTAAATTGCTATTGCCATACTCCAAGCCTGTCAACAAAATCCTAAATGTCCATGACACAGCTGAAACTAGCATCTACTCAACACCTGACAAAAACAGCAGCTATACCGCATTGACTTAAGAGTCAAGTGACCTGGGTAGTACCATCCCTCACTGATTTGTTTAAATATTATTCATTATGATTTTGTAACATGAACATCTTTCCCCTCTTCCCAAAGGTGATAAATTATCTTTTTGAAAAAAGAACTCGACCATACAAAATCTACCAGATATTAAAGCACAAGACTCTTTTGTGTTTGTGTCACAAGTTCTGACACTTTCTTCCACGACCACAAGTAACAAAAGTTAACAACTTAGAATGCAAGAGACAATATTGTAAAAAGATATTTTAAGACATTACTACATGGTACATTAACCATCATGTAACAAACTCTGCCATTCAATTTTTTAGTTTTATTAGGATGCTTTGGAAAAAGGTGGAGAACTGAAGAGTGGATTTCTGGAGACAGAATGCCAATTTATGGGTTTGGCTGGAAACCAGTGAGAATGTATCAACTTTGCTTTGAGTACTCAGGCTAATTCAAAATAATTGTAAGATAAGCATGTGCTCACCAAATTCAAAGAAGTGGCTTCCTGACACCACTATGAAGCAAGATTCCAAGAGTTGGCACAGCTTTACTGAATACTGTGAAACCTAAAAATTCAGTATTCACACTTTGGTTTCAAGTATTGTGGGCTCCCTCTATCATGGTCTCAGAGCTAACTGCAGTTCTGTCCCCTCTTCTGACCTCTGATGGTCTACCTTCAGATGATAAGCTTATTTCCTTCATCTATCGGGGGGGGGGTTACATCTCCCCACATTTAGGTCATGTCTACACTAGAGACTTTTTGCAAAATTAGCTTTTACAGTAAAAGAAAAATGCTATATATTACAGCACTTACATGCATCCACATAGCATACCTTGTATCGCAAAGAAGCATCACAATGTACTTTGAATTTTCATCAGTAAGAGCAGTGCATTGTGAGCACCTAATTCCCCATGACACTCCTCAGCTTCTAATGCTAGGAATCCTGGGGTGAAGGAGAGGACTGCAGACCACCTTGGATAAACTTTCAACGTCCCATGGGGCAGTGCATTTTCTTGCCATCATTCACGGTTGGTATTAGCAACTCACACCCTTTTTGAACATTTCTCCACTACTTCCTGTGCATCCATATTCCAAATCTGAAAACTTGGATCCAGCTCTACTCTCCAGTGTCACCTGCAGCATTAAGAACACATCACAGCTGGTCATATAGTACATCATGAGCTCCAAATCAGAACAGGAATCAGATGAGCCAAACCTGCAGAGTGACATGCAGACAAATGGCGCTGCATTGCTGCTTTCTTTCAGGGAGCATCTGCACATGGTGTACTGCTGCTTTTGGTCACAAGAAACAAACACTGAGTGGTGGAACCACATTGTTATGTAAGCCTGCAATGACAAGCAGTAGCTACAGAACTTTCGAATCTGTAAAGCCACCTTCAGGGAATTGTGTACTGAGCTGGCCCCTGCCCTCTAATGTAAGGGTGCCAGAATGAGAGCTGCCCTCCCCCTCGAGTAGCACGTTGCAAGTGCAGTGTGGAAACTGGCAACTCCAGACTGCTACCAGTTGGTTGCTAATCATTTTGGAGTCTACCATTGGGATCATGCTATCTCAAGTGTGCAGGGCCAATCAATCACATTCTGCTGCAAAGGACTGTAAGTTTGGACAACGTGCATGAGATAATGGACAGATCTGCAGCCAGGGGATTCCCTAACTGTGGTGGGGCAATAAATGGCACACATACCCCAATTCTGGCTCCAGAGCATCTCACAACCGAGTACATAAATAGGAAGGGCTACTTCTCCAGGGTGCTACAGGCACTAGTGGATCTCTGGGGCTATTTCATAGATATCAGTGCTGATTGGTTGGGAAAGGTGTAACTGCAGGAGAATATGTCTTGTGATCGCATCAATAAATACTGTCTACATGTTTGAAGCAGCCTTTTTATTAGTAAACAGCAAACAATGGTCAGGCAAAAGTAAGCATGTGGAGGGATGAGTGTGTGGGTCACTGGAGGGCATTACAGGTGTGTATATGTCCAGCTGTCATTCTCATAGCTGTGTGAGGAGTGGATGTAACATTGTACCACAGGGGTCCTTGGCCTTCGTAGGAATCCTTAGTGCGAATGTGTGGAGAGGTAATGAAAAACTGCTGGTGTGTCGGGGGGAGGCGAGCAAGCAGCAGCTGTGTCTGGAGAGCAACCATTGTCTTTAGCAGTTCTGTCTGCTCTTCCATCAGATGCAGCAATCCATCTTTATAATCTTGGCTCCTCCTGAAATTTTCTTTGTCGTCATCGTGTCAGTGTTCCTGCTGTTTCCCTGCCACGGCCCATCTCCAAGTCCTGTTTTCTCATCTGCATGCCTCTGTGGGGTGCAGGGGCTCCTAGAACGTGTCTTCCTTGCTTCAGCAAGGCCACCTCCTTATCTGTCTAAGGCTTCTGGCAGGCTTGGGGCCTCTGCCTGCAAAAGTCATATCTGTGGAAAAGAAACAAAGAATAAAAGAATTATTGTTACAGCCTTACTAGCATGCATGTAACACTTTGAAAACCACATTACTCTCACGATCCCCCTGAACAGAGTGCAGCTCCCTGATGATCCTGGAAAAGGTGAATTCCCCATACGATGTCAAGAACGCTCAGTTGATCTGAGGTTCAGGGATCCAGGGAGGGATGTTCATTTGGGGCATCAATGAACATGCAATGTCACTGGTAATCTCAATCTGTGCCCCCCCCCCCCCCTTCTGCACAAGGAGCAGCCACAGAAACAGGTATCTCACTCCTTAAAGTCAGCAGGAAGGCCATAACGCATACCCTGCATGTGAGCTGGGTCCCTCTGCTGCAAGGCTGTGTGCTGCTTTGGTCCCCAGTACCATGGTTTCTGTCCTTCTGTGGTGGATGGAGGGGAGGGAAGAGAATGCAGCTGCTCTGCTGAGGAATCTACAGCAGAGAATTGGGGAATAGATCCAGGAAGCTTTCCTTGAAGTCTCAGCAGAGGATGCCCATGAAATCTACATGCATCAATGCGCTGATGAGTGCTGTGCAGATGCATGTGAAAATGGGAAGCCATATGCAAACTTAGCCACTCCAGCACACTTCCAGCCCTCCTATCACTGTGTTTTTAACTCGAAGATTCACATCCCAAACAGAGCAGCATCATCTGAGCCAACACTTACCAGAGCTCTCCTTTCCCACCTCTGGAGCAACACAGCTGAAGCCTGGGAATGGCTGCATGTCCTGGGGCAGAAGGGAGTAGGGAGGTGACAACAGTTCTTGACTCCCAATCTCTGCTGTGCTGATTCCTGGTTATGGGGTCATCCTCTAGATCCATTTTCTCATCAATCACCTCCTCGTCAGGGTTTACTCTAATAGCCATTGGCTCTGGTGCCATGGAGGTGTCTACAGGAATCTTCAGGGTGGATGCGAGGTCCTCACAGAGGATGGCTTCCACCTTTTGTAAAACTGGCAAGTAGCTGGCACTAAACCACAGTGACCGTTTGCCTCCCTGGCTTTATGGCAGCTCTGCCTCAGCTCCTTCACCTCTGCTCTGCATTGAAGCGTGTCCCTCTCATAGCCTTTCTCTGCTATGGCAAGAGAAATCCCGCCATAAGTGTTAAAATTCCTTCTGTAGAAGCAGAGGTAGGACTGTACAGCAAACTCTCCCAAGATGCTGATCAGGTCCAGCTGCTCTGCTGTGCTCCGAGTGGGAAAGCGTTTGCTGAGCGGAGCTGCCATTGCCACCTGGGAATACAACATGCTAGCTCTCCACACCAAAGAGGAAGTGAAAATGGAAATATTAAACAATTCCTGGGACTTGCAAGACAAGAGGAGCTATTTGCTGCGGAGCAGCAGAGTGCTAGCAGAAAGCTAGAGTGGTCACTATTGGCATTCTGGGACATTTCTGGAGACTCCTTAATGCAAGAGAAAAATGAGTTGGTGTACACATTGACTCTTTCATGACTAGATGTTTATGAAAAATGCACTATGCTCTCACACCGGTGGTATTATTTTGTTGGCAAAACAGGGCAGTTTTACTGAAGAAATGAGCATCCAAGTGTGTGTGGTGGACTTTTTGACTTTTGGTGACAAAACTTTCTAGAATGTACAAGGCTTTAGTCTGGGCCCAGTGCCACTGTATAAATGGGGAGTCCTATGGCACTTACAAACTAACATATTTATTTATTGCATGAGCTTTCGTGGGAGAAAATCCCACTTTGTCAGATGCTTAAAAGTGGGATTTTCTCCCACGAAAGCCCATGCAATAAATAAAAGTGTTAGTCTTTAAGTGCCCCAGGACTCCTTGCTTGTTTTGCTGAACTAGACTAACACCACTATCCCTTTGTAACTTAGTACCATACATGTCTAAAGCATGCTTACCTAGCAGGTCTGACTGGGCTCAACTATCTGCAAGCCTTCCCTTCAGGAGCTTTGACAAGCACTTAATTCAGTGACTTATCACTCTTTTCTAAAATATATACACAGTTGTATTTAATCTCATCAGTAGGAACAAAGCAAGAGAGAAGAGGGAGTTAAACACTATAGCCGACACACATCAGTCTTACCTAAAAGGCTTTCATAGGCCTAACTTACCCCACACACTCGGATGTCTAGTGATCCCCCTGCAGTCTCTGCCTCCCTCTTTCCCCAATCTCCAAGAACTCTTTATTCACCTCTAAATATTTTGGTGCCAGTGTTTCCTCATCTGGATCCCCATTCCTGAGTTTACAAGCCAGGCTGTTGAAAACAGCATACTCAGAGGTAAATATTGAAAAGCCAGAAACACCTCTATTGTCCTTTAAGAAGGGGTAAATGGGACTATCTGATGTCCTCCTTCCTGCTATGTGAAGTTATGCCTGCTTGAATTAACCCTTTGTAATAATACTGCAACCACCACAATAAAACTGAAACCATTTGAAGACGTAACATGCACGAAGTATTAAAGGCAGCTCCTATGTCCTTCATAACCACTGGTCCATTTTGTTTGTTATTTTCTACTTGATCCGTCTTCAGCTGTTTGCAAATAGTAAGGAATGAGGAGTGAGGAAACAGCAAACCAACCCTCTGACAAAGAGTAAACCTGAAGCAAAACTTTTTACGTGCTAATGTTGGGTAGTGTTTCACACACACAAGGCCTAGGTGGAACAGCAGCACCTGAAAGCCAAAGCCCTTTCTAACAAGACACTTGGGGCAGTTCTGCAAATCCAAGATGCCAGAAAATGTGGATGTTTAACTGAATTTCTGAGGCTGACCTATGACTAATACATAGGCATTACTTCAGTGGTGTACTGCTGACAATATACTCTGGAATAATGCACCAATAGCAGAATGCCGAGGAAATGAATGGAATTGGATGCCTGCACTGGCTGTGTTGCTCTAATGACTAATTCAGCACTGACTGCTTTGGTTCAACCTGCCGTGCTCAGCTCTCACACTGGTACAGTAGAAGCCAAACATACATTATATAAACCCCATTTTGAAAGCCATGAACATCCTTTGCTTCAACCAGTCAGCACCCCTCCAGACTAGATAAGTAACAGGTGAGAAAAGAGCTTTCACAAGCAGGAGATTGTTAGTCACCCAAAAAAAAGCTCATCCAATTCAAGCTACATCACAAGATTCCAACATATACTCGAGACATCTTTCAAGTCATCTTTCAACCTTGAGACTTGCATAGAATATAATGCAGGTAATGTGCTAGCACAGTTGTAATTAACTGCAGGTGATTTTTGTAATTTAAGCACAATTCGGCAGTTTGATTAACTGGCAACTAATCAAAGAAATCAAACTACATAACAAATGAGCTCAAAGCTGAGCTACTTAATCCTTTGCAGCTCAGTGATTACTCCAGAAAGTAAATTCATTTCCACCCCCACCTCTATCATCTTATGATCCCTGCTGGTTTAACCACTGGAAGGGGGAGGGAGGAAAGAAGCCCTGGTCACTACTCCAGCATTATGGCAACATTTCCAATAGAGTCAGGCTGAAGTGTGCCACATTCCATCACATGATATCCTATAAATGGATAACATTATTTCAGCAGTATGCAGGTCAGTTAGGCAGCAACATGCAAACATAAGCACTACAGTTAATACTGTAAAGCAGTGGTGCCCAATATTATTCCACATAAACCTAAGCAAAAACTCACGTGGGCAAAACCAATTCCACATATTTTAATAAGATTTAGTCACCTGTATTGATTTATATTTTTGGTTCAGCTTGTTTTAAATGTATTTAGATGGGTAGTTTTTATGTACAGTATGGTCTATTTACAAAGCTGTGTAAACTAAAATGATGTAAACATAATGACAAAACCCTGATGAATCAACTGATAGTATACTGTGTTAAAGCCAGCTGTGGGCCATATGAAATGCCCTGGTTGGCTGTATATGGCCCGTGGACTATTAGGTGGAGATTGGAAGCCCCTGCTCAAAAGTCACAAAGTGCTATCCTGAGGATCCATGCTTGCTGTAAAGTCTGAGATACAAAATTTGTAAAATGAGCTACTCTATCTGTATCAGCTCTGCAGACTCAGCCTAGGAACTAGAAGTCAAATATAATATCCAAAGTGAATGCTATCTATAACTTGATTTAAATTTCACAGTTCTGCTGCTGATGCCCAAGCAATAAGAGAACCCAGCATAATCTTGTATTTCACATAATCCCATCATTTTGAAGCAACTACCAAATAAAATTAATCTTTTCCTCAATATGAGAAGAAATTACGGAAACCAGAACTTTTCAACTTGGAAAAGAGATGAGATGTGGGGAATTATGATAAAGGTCTAGAAGAGGGATCGGCAGTCCTCGGCACACTTGCCAAAGGTAGCAGACAGGTTCCTTCTGAGTGGAATGCAGGGCTCCCAGCCCCTTGACACCATTCTCACCCAAAGCAAGTTTCAGGAAACCCCTCCTTAGCTTCTAGCCCTGCACTCTCTCACATGGGCCCAGGAGTCACTGGCCCTGCAACCTGCCTGCCTTGCTCACTCATGACCCTGGAAGCTGGGGCAGGAAAGAACATTTTAAAATCTCCTGCCCTCCATGGGAAATTTAAAATACCACTCCCAGCATGGCTGCTGTGGGCCCTGGTGAAGTATGCCAAGGTACCGGGGGTGAGGGGAGACGTGATGCCCTCAAGAGAGCCAGCAAGGTGTGTGGGGACACTTGGGAGTGGGAACGGAGCCTGAGTTGGCAGGGTGCACGAGGTAAGGCAGTGGAGCACAAGCCAACATGCTATGGGGGCATGCCTGGGGAGACAGTGGCACAGTGGCATCACTGGCGCTGGATGCAGGGGGCTTGAGTCCCAAGTCCTGGCACCAGTGCCCCAGGTCCACCACCAGGCCACCCATGGTGGCAGCTGTCTTCCCTGTCCCTCTCCCCAGCTGGGGGTCCAGGGTCAAGCTGCCTGCTGCAGGAGCCTGACCTGGGCCCTGCCTGGGGTCCTGGGCATTACTGAGCCTGGGCCGGGAACCGGGACTGGGCTGCTGGGGCCCAGGTCCTTCCCTGGGCCTTTGTTACTCCTGCGGTGGGGCCCAAGCTGCAGCAACTACCTGACTTGGGGGCAGTGCGACAGCAGAGCCAGCTGCCTGAGGCCACAGGGCGCAGGGGAGGCTCAGGAGACTGTCACAGCACAAGCAGATAGGGCAAAGGAGGAAGCTTGGGGGCTCTGGCTGAGGTACAGGCAGCTGACTGAACCTGAGACAGGGGGCTGGAGACTCAGGGGGCAACTGAGCCTGAGCCAGCAGAGCTGCTGCTGAGGCTTGGGGAGGGATAGAGCCCAAGTTAGCGGGGACCACAAAAGAAGTCTGTGACTCGGACCTGAGTCAAGTGGGGCTTTGGTGGGCAGTGCAGCTTTGATGGAGGGTGAAAGAGGCAATGGCAAGCCTGAGCTGTGGTGGGGGCAGGGCCCAAGCTGGCAGTGGGTGCAGTGGGGACCACAGCAGGCTGAAACCTGAGTTGCCCTGCTGGCAGCTCAGGGTGAGTGGTGGTTCAGGAGATGAAGACTGCAGCAGTAGCTGGGAGAAAAGAAGATTAGCAGGGGGGCACAACACATTGCTCCCCAGTCGCTGCACTTCTCTGCCAGCCTCACTCCCTGCTGTGATTTGTTGCCACACACCCCTATTCTCACTGGCCAACCCTACCCTGCCCCGCCACGCTCCCCTCCCCACTGAGCACCCCTGCCCTGCCACAACCCCTCACCCCCCACTCCTCCCTCCCTCCCCTGCCACTGCTTCCCAATCCCCACCACTCAGCCCTCCATGGTGTCCGGCTGGTCAGAAGGCTGCTGACCCTTGACATAAAGGCACGAAGAGGCAATGGGCAAACACAAGTACGCACAAGGGTCATTTTAAAGACATGGGGAGGGGGAAGAGATGCACCTAATCCAAGCTCCCCAGCACCAGCTGGGAACTGCGCTCAGTGCCCCTTCAACACAGGCTGGGCAGAGCAGGGCTGTGGGAACAGCCGCTATCTACACACAGTGCTGGCCGGCCAGTCCCCCGGCTCCAAACCTGCCACCCCCGCCTTCCTGCCTGAGGAGCGACGGGAGAGGAGCCGCTGCCCCAACCCCCAGCGCAGGACCCGGCCGGAGCGCCCACCCCTGCCCCGCCGGGGGGATAACCCGGCCGGCAAACCCCGCCCGCCCCCGGCAGCCTCCC
>ML681967.1:5513722-5568158 GCA_007922195.1 Podocnemis expansa | reverse complement strand
GGGGGATAACCCGGCCGGCAAACCCCGCCCGCCCCCGGCAGCCTCCCGCAGAGGCCGGCGCCGCCCCACGCCCCGAGCGGCCGGCCCGAGGGAAGGGGCGGCGGGCCGGCTTCCCACCAGGCGCCACGGGGCACTTCTCGCCCGGGACGGGACGGGACGGGGCAGGAGAGAGGCGAATCCCCCGCTCGCCCCGGCTCCGCCCGCCGCCTTCATCCCCGCCCGGGAGCCCCCTGCAGCCCGGCCCCGGCTCCGCAGGGCAGCGCCCGAGCCCGCCGGGGCTGTGCGGGGATGAAGCTCGCCAGCAACCAGCGCGACCCCGCTCCGCTTCCAGCAGCCGGGAAGGGGCGGAGAGGGGCCGGGCGCTCCCTGCGTCCTGCACGGCCGGCCCCGGCACGGGGAGCCGCTTCCCCGGGCAGCTGGCTCGGCTCGGCTCGGCTGGGCTGGAGAAATCCCCCCGGCCGTCTCCTTGCGAGGCAGCGATGCGAGAGCTCCAGGCGACAGGCAGGTGGAGGAGGCGGGTTCTCCTGCCGATCCTGCGCTGCGCTCCGCTCCGTCGGCTGCAGCCCCGCCGCTCCCCCAGGCACCCGACCTCCGTCCCCCCGCTTCAACCCAAACCCCGCCACGGGCACGAGCAGGAGAGGAGAGAGGCGCCTACCGGGCCAGGCGTCCCCGCCGCCGCGCAAAGCTCCTGCCTCGCCGCCCGCTCCTGCCGCCTGCGCTCCCCGCTGCCGAGTCCTCAGCCCGGGCTGGGAGAGCCCCCTACCCAGAGAGAGCAGGAAACGCGTCATCACTCCGGGACTGGGGCTGCTGCCTCCTCCTCCTGCCCTGCAGCCCTCTGCTCCCCCGGCCACCCACCCACCCACCCACGGGGCAGCCGCCGCAGGGACCCTCCTCCTGCACGGGACTGAAGCCCCAAGAGTCCCCTGCCCCTCTCCCGTCTGCGGCTCAGGGTGGGGGGCGGTTCTGGGGCAGCTCTCCCCAGGCCTCCGCCCCGGAGGGGGTCTCCTGCCCTGGCCCAGCCTCTGACACTGTAGGTCTCCGGGGCTGGGTAAACCACAGGGGCTGGGTAACTGGGAAGGGGGCCTGAGTGAGCTGAGACAGCAGGAGACCTGGGGGGGAGCAGCAGGGGTAAGAGTTGTCTGTATAGAACAGTGAGGGGGGGCCCCCTAAGTCCTCTGCCTGGCCCTGGCTGCAGGGACCCCCCCTCCGCACACACACCCAGCTTTCTGCCTGCTGGCTGAGACTGGAGGAAATTGCCCCCCACTGTAAATGTTTAGTCGGCCAGCTGTGTGGCGAGCAGGGGCATCACTGGTGCCTGGCCCACAGGACACATGCCATGAATCCCAGCACCAGTGCCCCACATGTCCAGGGCAGCCCCTGCCTCTCCCATCCCAGTCCCCAGCTGGAGATCCAGGGCCCTCCCCTAGCAGCAGCGCCTACCACTCCTGGGCTGTTCCCAGGACAGGCCACCTACGGCAGCACCTGTCAGGGGTGTCGCTGCCCCGGGCACCAGCCTAGGCCCTGCACCCTGACCTCAGGCCACGCCCC
The DNA here is from genome assembly GCA_007922195.1 of Podocnemis expansa. Classification (NCBI taxonomy): domain Eukaryota; kingdom Metazoa; phylum Chordata; order Testudines; family Podocnemididae; genus Podocnemis; species Podocnemis expansa. Next base: position 5,566,610 of record ML681967.1, on the reverse strand, counting down.
TGGCCAGAGACAGGGTCGGGAGCAGCAGCTGCAGCCACAGGGCAGCCCAGCCTTGGAATGGGCCAGAAGCGGCTGCGGCCACCACAGGTGGCCATGCCCCGGATCTCTGGCCAATTCCAGCCGGAGACCAGGAGAGGCAGGGGCCCCGCAGGACCCAGGGCATGGGTGCCAGGATTCGGGGCACAGGCCCCATGTGCTAGGCACCAGTGATGGCCCTAGTGCCTGTCACTCCCAGGCCAGTCACCAGCTGGGAATTCAGGCCTGGCCTCCTGCAGCAATGCCCGCCTCTCCCAGCCCCATCCCCAGCAGAGAATCCAGGGCCAGGCTGGCAACAGCAGGAGCCTGAGGCCGAATCGGGCACAGATGGAGAATCAGGGCCGTGCCCGTGCCCCAGATCTTTCCCTGGGGTAGCAACGTTCCTCGTGATGGGAAGAGGGTTTCTGCTGCAAGCTGCAGTTGAGCTTCTCTCCCCCTGACTACAGGCTGCCCCACCCCCCAAGCAAGACGGGAAGCACTTCAGTAAGGAGTTCTGCCCCCCTGAAGGTGCTCCCTCCTTCATCAAAGCTGCCAATCCACCTTTCAGGGGGAAGTAGAGCATGGCTTTCCCTCAGGGATGCAGAAAACAAGGGAGAATATAGTATTCTTTAAGTGGCAAAATCAGTTTGTTTCATTTATTGAAGTGTTGATTTACTGATGGGGAAATATAGCATTCTCCAAATTGCTAGACACTTGCTTTCACTTTACTCCTATCTATACCACAATGCTGTATGTAAACGCAAGTATGACATTTATCATAAGGTTTCTATCAGTATAACTCAGTAAAAAAATGAAAATTCGTACCCATGAACAAGATTATCAGGACCCCAAAGATCAACGGTTCTGCAGCATTGCTTTTCAATAGGTAAAAATGTTTCTCAGTTGCACCTTCATTTAGCCATTCTACTAATCAGCACTAATTTTGATCATTAAAAGCACTGAGCCAATATGCAATTGGACTGTAGAACGGTGGGTTACTTACCCGTAACCGTCCTCCTTCGAGATGGGCTGCTCACATACATTTGGTTACAGGTGTCCACGTGCTGCAGTGCACAGTAGCTTGGAAAGTCTTCAGCCTTAGCCTGTCAGGTCAGGGCATGCGGCCAATGCCCCCTCTACACTGCAACCACGGCTATATAGGTGACCTTGACCCTGACCGTCCCAGTCCCATATACCTTCACCAGCTCCATTAGCGGGGACAGTGGGAGGGGCCTGCATGTATGTAAGCAGCCCATCTCGAAGAAGGATGGTTACTGGTAAGTAACCCATTGTTCTACTTCAAGTGCTGCTCACATCATTCAGTTACAGGTGATTGCTAGCTGTACCCGTGGACGGTGGGAGGAGTTACAGTCTACCCACATTGAGTACAGCTCTGCCCAGAGCGGCATCATCTCTAGCCTGCTGGGCGATGGTGTAGTGCGTCATGAAGGTATGAATCGATGACCATGTGGCGGCCCTGCAGATCTCTTGGATCGGGACCTTGGCAAGGAAGGCCATAGAGGACGCTTGGGCCCTGGTAGAGTGGGCTCTAACAGTTCCAGGAAGGGACATTTTTGACCTTCTGTAGCAGTCCTTAATGCAGTTCACAATCCATTTAGAGAGACACAGAGGATACTGCTAAACCGGTCTTACATTTGGTAACCGCCACAAACAGTTGGGGGGTCTTGCGGAAAGGCCGGGTGCGCTCAACGTAAGTTAGAAGCGCTCTCCTCACATCCAATGTATGCCACCACCTCTGGTTCTGTTTAACCTGGTGGTCTGGGTAAAAAACAGGCAAGCAAATTTCTTGGTTAAGGTGGAAGGGGGTGGCCTCCTTAGGAAGGAAGGATGGGTGGTGATGCAAAACCATTTTATCTGGGTAGACCCTTGTGTATGGGGGTTCCAAGGAGAGGGCTTTCAACTTGGAAACCCTTCTAGCAGAGGTGATTGCTACTAAGAAGGCACCTTTCAGGACAGGACCAGGAGGGTGGCTGAGCTCAAAGGTTCGTAGGGTGGCTCTGTCATTGCCTGGAGGACAATATTCAGGTCCCAAGGTGGGGTGGGCCTATGAGGTTGGGGAAAAAGTCTCTCCACCCCTTTTAGGAATCTGACGGAGGTCGGATGGGAGAAAACTGATTGCCCATCCACAATGCTGTGGAGAGATGAGACTGCCACTAAATGGACTCTCAGTGAGGAAGGAGAAAGGCCTTCTTCCCTAGGGTCTAGCAGATAGTTGAGGATCAGGTGAATCAGGGCTGATATAAGTTCTACACTTTTGACCCAAGCCCAAATGGAGAATCGCTTCCATGTGGCTGTCTACATGGACCTGGTGGATAGTCTTCTACCAAACAGGACCTTCTTAATCCTGTCTGAGCAGAGCCTCTCCTGCTCGCTGAGCCAAGGAGCATCCAGGCCATCAGGTGTAGGTGGCCCAGGTCTGGGTGCTGAAGGTGCCCTCAGTTCTGCGTCAGGAGGTCCACCCATGGTGGGAGGCAGAGTGGGATCTCTATGGACATGTCCTACAGGAGTGGGAACCAGTGCTGTCTAGGCCAGTTCTGGAGCTATTAATATTATGGTCACTCCGTCCCTGTCGATTTTCAGGAGAACCCTCTGTATCAGGGGAACCAGCAGGAAGGCATACATCAGGGGCCTCGACCAGTTGATGAGGAAGACATCAGTGAGGGACCCCTCCTCCTGGTCCCTGAGGGAGCAGAACTGGGGGCACTTGCGATTCTGCTGTGTCACAAACAAGTCTATCTGGGGGAGACCCCATTTGTCTACCAGGAGGGAGAACACCTTGTCGTGAACAGACCACTAGTGGTTTGCTAGCGCTTTGCTGCTTAGTGAGTCTGCTAAGCCCGTTGTTCACCCCCGGTAGGTGGGAAGCCACTGGGATGAAGTTGTGTCATATGGCCAATTCCCAGAGTTTGCACACCTCCTCACAAAGTGGCGTAGAGCGGACCCCCTCCCTTGCCATTTTGTGTAGAACAAGGCTGTGGTATTGTCTGTGAGGATCTGGACCGACCTGCCTTGTATCTTGTCTAGGAAGGTCAAGCAGGCTAGCCTGATGGCCCTTAGTTCCTTCACATTTATGTGGAGAGGACCATCGGAGTGGGACCAGAGCCCCTGAATGGAGAGACCCCCAGAGATGTGGGCCTCCCACCCTGTGTTCGAGGCATCCATTATTAAGGTCACTGAGGGCCTGAGGTCTTTGAAGTGAATGCCCCCCATGGCAAAATGGAGATCCCTCCAAACCTGAAGTGTCCCCAGAGTGAACAGACAGTACCTTGTTCAGGGAGTCCCTCCATATGTGGAACACTGTCGAAAGCCAGATTTGGAAAGGCCTCATCGTCAGGTGTGCCATCTGGATCACTGAGGTGGAGGCTGCCATATGGCCAAGGAGCTGCAGGCACCAGCGGGCCATGGTCACGGGGGACGTTTGCAGCTCCATAATGATGGTGCAAATGGACAAAAATCTGGAGCGGGGTAGGAATGCTAACCCCTTGCAGGCATCTAGACACGCCTCTATGAACTCTATGTTTTGGGATGGGCAGAGCATTGACTCTTCTTGGTTTATATGGAAGCCCAGATAGTCACAGAGCCTCACTACCGCTCCAACGTGGACCTCTACTTGGGAGCTCGATTTCCCGACTATTAACCAATCCTCTAGATAGGGATAAATTCTTCTGCCCTGTCTGCGAAGTATGCTGTGACTGGCGCCATGCACTTCATGAACACCCTGGGGGCCAGGGAGAGCCCAAAAGGGAGAGAGGTGAACTGGAGGTGGTCATTTGCCACCATGAACCTTAGGAACCTCCTGTGATGGGGACTTATGGCTATGTGAAAGTAGGTGTCTTTCAGATCGAGGGCCACGAACCAATCCCCTGGAGACAGAGACGGGAGGATCTGTGATAGGGAAACCATGCAGAACTGTTTTCTCCTTATGTGTTTGTTTAAGACTGTGAGATCTAGAATGGGTTGAAGGTCCTCATTGGACTTTGGGACGAGGAAGTATTGGGAATAAAACCTTTTCCTCACTCCTGCTTGGGAACCTTTTCTATGGCTCCGAGGGAGAGGAGTTTCTGGCATTCAATCTCAAGAAGGTAGGGCAGTTCTCGGTTTCCAAGGGTTGGACAAGGGGGCATTTTTCTGTCCCAAGCAATCGAAAGAAACTGAATACGATACCCCTCTGCGACTGTCTCAAGGACCTACTGGTCAGATGGGATTTTGGCCCAGTGGTGTGTGAAGCGGTCTAAGCGGCTGGGGACCAGACGAGTCGTGGGTTTGCTGGTCATGTAGTAACTGTCAAAAACACTGTTTCTTCCCCGACGAGTGTTCAGGGGCCTGCCCACACCTACCCGATTGAGCAACGTGCAACTTCTTACTCTTTCCCAAACGGACCTTGTCCTTGTCCAGGTCCCCAAGATGGCTGGGAAAAGGGAGGGACCTTGGGAATGTACTCTGCAGTTGAATCTGTTGTTTTAACTGCTGAAGTTGTTGTTGGAGGAGTTGATGGGGTTTTAGAGAGCGTCTGTTAGGTTGCAGGGTGTAGATCCCCAGCGACCGGAGTGTGGCGCTCGAGTCTTTCATGCCATGGAGCTTCGCATCTATGGACTCAGCAAAGAGGTCAGGCCTTCAAATGGGAAGACCTGGATAGTAAGCTGCAGCTGTGGCAGTAGGCCCGAGCCCTGTAGCCAGGCCGAGCGACGCGTTATTACAGCCGATGCCATAGTCAGGGCAACTGTGTCCATGGCATCCCAGATGGCTATCAGAGGGTCTCTGGATGCCATTTCCCCTTCTTCGAGCATTGTGTCAAAGTCCCTAAGACGATCCTTTGGGATAATGGTGAGGAAGCCTTGCGTGGCGTTCCAGAGGTTAAAGATATACCTTGTCATAAGGGCCAAGTGGGTTGCTATGCTCAGCTGAAGGGCTGCTGTGGAGTAAAACTTCCTGCCAAGCAGGTCAAGTTTCCTTGCCTCCTCATTCTTAGGGGTGGAACCTGGTTGACCTTGCCTCTCTTTCTGGTTCACGGCGTCAACGACCAGTGACCCCGGAGTGGGATGCTGGAACAGAAAGGAGAACTTGTCCTGAGGGACGTGGTAATTATGGTCCGCAACCCTGAATACCATGGGATCAAGGACGAGGTTTGCCAGCGGGCATTGATGATGCTGTATACCCCTTCATGGAGCAGTACAGACACCTTAGCAGGTGGAGCCCTCTAGCCAACATCGAAGAGGGGGTTCATCTCCTCTTGGACGACCCCGAGCTCCAGGTTCAGGTTTGCTGCCATGCGGCGTAGCAACTCCTGGTGGGCACGAGAGTCCTTGTTACAGTCAGTCAGTCTCTCAAAAGGTGTATTCATTGGGCGAAGAGGAAGAACAGGCCCACAATCTACTCCGACATGTGGAGTTGGGATTGGGTTCATCGTCCAAGAAATCCGAGTCCACGGTCTGTGAGGAGGACCGAATGGCGTGGTGCTGTGAGGCTAAGGTATCATCGGTTGCCATGTCCAGCCAATTGTGTGGCCAGTCGTTAAAAGATGCTCCAGCCTTCAGGTGGCGTGGAGGGGAACGGCCTCGACTAGGTTGTAGTGTGGTACCAGAAGGGGAAGGCCCCACTGGCTCAGGCAGGCCCGATGGTCTGTTCTTGCGTTGAGGCGTGGGCAAGGGAGAGCACTTACGGCGCCATTTCCCTAGATGTTCTCCTACCCTTATTACCATCTTGAGAGGAGAAGAGCGTATTGAGACTGGAGGCAAAGTCGATGCTGATCCATGGGAAGGGGCCCCCGAGGCTTGGGAGCACAGCACTGACACGTCCCAGGAGGAACGTGGGGAGGAGGCCAGGGAGCAGTCCTCCGCAGAATGCGGTACTGAAGGTGAACTGGACGGCACCGGGTTGGCCGGAAAGCAGTCCCCAGTGCCAGATTGTGGTGCTGGCGGTGGGCAAGGCAGTACCGGGTTGGTGGGTGGAGCCACTCCCTGCACTGACTGGACTCCCGGTGCCATGGTTAGTGTCGAGCTGGTTTTCCTCTGCGGTGCTGGTATGCGGACTGGAGAACGCGGCTGCACTGACATGGAGGCCTGCAGCGCCAGCAGTGCTGCTGGCAGTGCCGCTTTGGGTTTGGTGCCCGGTTCATTCGGTGACCAAGGTGTCCGGCATCCTGACGGTACCGACGGGGGCATTGAACAAGACTTTAGGCTCGGCACCAGAGATCAGTCCCAGGGTTTCAGCGCCTGGGCCGATGGGTGAGCCGGTGGAGCACTCAGGCTCGGGTGGCATCAGAGGCTTGCGTGGTGCTCCCAGCAAGGGGGCGCAGCTCTCTGTCCTTGCGAGTCCTCCTTTTGAAGGACTGGCAGAGGGGGCAGCTCTTGGCAAGATGGGACTCACCAAGGCATGCAAGACATTTATCATGTGGATTGTTGAGCGGGAAAGCTTTGCAGCATCCTAGGCACAGCTTGAAGCCAGGCATCTTGAATTTTGTGGTAGAAGACAGACACTTGCTTACACAAGTGTCTTGGCTGATCCGAAACCATCACTGATGGCAGAAAAAGAAACTGGGAGGGTCAGGGTCACAGTCACCTATATAGCCGTGGTTGTGGCGTAGAGGGGGCATTGGCTGCATGCCCTGACCTGACAGCCTAAGGCTGAAGACTTTCTGAGCTACCGTGCACTGTGGCACATAGACACCTGTAACTGAATGATGTGAGCAGTGCTCAAAGGAGAACTAGAAAGACCCGAAAACTTTTGAGGATTTCTTTCTCTGGGGAGCATGTTGAAGATAGTGCCATCATTGCTGTAGCCAAGACTAAGCTGCTCGATCAAAGGCATCTCGTTATTATAAGCCATAAGTCATTTGACCACTTTCAGTAAGGGCAAAAAGCATCTTCAAAATCATACAAGTAGGTGCACTTACTTTACTCCTATCTGAGCTGGCTGTGATTCCTCCCATACCCCTGCCCAAGGAAACTGACTGAATGCCTTCATTTGTAGGGCAAGGACCTTGACTCCTGGGAGCTACAACGAGGAAAAGGCTGGAGAGAGAATAGGTCAGAGGGGGAAACGGGCAAATGTGGTGGGGAAAAGGAGACAGGTGCTGAAGGGAGCAGAATGGGAGGGAGATGGGTGAGGAGGTGAGGAAGGAAAATAAGGGGTACAGGGTATTGTGTTGCCTTAGTTAGTATATTGAGTTGCCTTAGCAATAGATAGCAGGTTGCCATAGTAATAGATGTAGGTAGAACCAGTCTGGCAGATTTTTCCTCAGTTCTCTTCTTAATAAAGTCCCACACAATTTGAGATCTTTGTCGTGTGTCTGTTAACATCTTCTACAGTGGTTGAAGTACAATTTGATGGGCCCTGGAACCCTCCTAATCTCCAGGCCCCCTTCATGCATCGGTGGGCCCCAGCCAAGATAAGTATTTTTGAGCAGTACCAGCTCTTCCCTCACAAATGAAGCACAGCCTCAAATCCAGAACATCACCCCAACCTTGTCCAGTAGTGCCCACATCAGACCCCTCTTTCCCCATGTCCTCCTCAGCCCCCATTCCCATTCCCTAATCTCCCTGTCCCCAAGTCACCACTCCGGCCCTCCTAACCCCCCCAGCTCCCCATCTTCATTTTACCTCCCTTCAGCTCCCCAACCCCCTCTACACCTACCCAGCTCCCTCCATCCCTAGCCCCCACTCCAGCCTCCCATCCTATCTCCACTCCAGCCCTTCATAGTCCCCTCCACCACTACCTAGCCCCCACCATCCCCTACTCAGTCTCCTTGTCCCCATCCCCCCCTCCCCAGCCCCCCAAGCCCCCTCCATCCCTCCTCAGTCCTCCCATCCTGACCTCTTGCTCCAACAACTCATGTTGCTCCAGAACCCTCCATTCCCATCCCTGGTCTCTGGCTCACCACATCCACCACCACCTCCTGCTGGTGCAGTGCCTTGTGCTTCCCTATCAGGGTCTCCAAGGGGCAGAACAGACAGCAGCAGCAGAATGGCCAAAAGCAGCAACGGCAAGGCAGTGTCAGGCAGAGAGTACATGGTGCAGGGACCAATGATACTGCGAGAGGTGATCCTCAGCAGATCAAAGGTGACTTCAGGGCTCTGGGAGCAAGGGTGAAGGAGTTTGGAGCACAGGTGGTGTTCTCCTCGATCCTTCCAGTCAAGGCTAGAGGCCTGAGGAGAGACAGACGCATCCTAGAGGCGAATGCCTGGCTGTGAAGATGGTGTGGTCAGGAGGGATTTGGCTTCCTTGACCATGGAGTCCTCTTTCAGGACATAGGATTGATAGGCAGAGATGGCCTTCACCTGTCCAGGAGGGGGAAGAGCATATTTGGGCACAGACTGGCTGACCTAGTGAGGAGGGCTTTAAACTAGGTTCAACGAGGGAAGGAGACCAAAGCCCACAGGTAAGTGGCAATGTGGGTGATCTGGGGGAAGGGATGGAACTTGGGGGGTGCTGGGACTGTAGCACCAGCAATAAAAGAGAAGGCAGTTAGAACATGGGGGGGAGGATCAAATGAATGTCTTAAGGGCTCTACTGAAGCCCCAATAGGCAAGGAGAGTGGGGGAGGAGAACTCCAAGAAAAAATGCAAGGAGGTTTATGTAATAGAATTGAAAATCAACATGACAAAGTAGGGCAATTGGCTGGGCATCTTAGGTGCCTATACACTAATGCGAGGAGCCTGGGAAATAGGCAAGAAGAATTATTAATACTAGCGCAGACAAGGAACTATGATATTATAGGAATAACGGAGACGTGGTGGGATAGTCTGCATGACTGGAGCTCTGCCATGGATGAGTATAAACTGTTCAGGAAAGACAGGCAGGGAAGAAGAGGGGGAGGTGTAGCGTTATATATAAAAGAGCTCTATGACTGCTCAGAGCTCCATTATGGAAGTGGAAGCGTGCCAGTAGAAAGTCTGTGGGTTACATTGAGAGGGGAAAGCAACAAGGGGGATGTTGTGGTGGGTGTCTGCTATAGACCAGCAGACCAGAAGCAGGAGGTGGATGAGGTGTTCTATGGACAACTAGCGGAAGCTTCTACATCCCAGGCCCTGGTGCTGATGGGGGACTTCAATTACTCTGACATCTGCTGGGAGGCCAATACAGCAGTGCACAGGCAATCCAGGAAATTTTTAGAGAGTGTTGGAGACAAGTTTCTAGTACAAATGCTAGAGGAACCAACTAGGGACCTTGCACCGCTCGACCTGCTGCTCACAAACAGGGAAGAATTGAGCAGGGAGGTAGAGGTAAATGGCAAGCTAGGCAGTAGTGACCATGACATGGTTGAGTTCAGGATGCTGATTAAAGGAAGGAAGGAAAGAAGCAAAACAAAAACCCTGAACTTCAAAAAAGCAGATTTTGGCTCCCTCAGGGAACTGATGGGCAGGATCTCTTGGGAAGCTAATCTGAAGGGGAAAGGAGTCCAAGAGAGTTGGTTATATCTTAAAGAAACCCTGCTAAGGGCACAGGAAGTTGTCATTCCAATTAGTAGAAAGAACAAACATGTGAGGCAGCCAGAATGGCTTAGCAGAGAACTCTGCTCTGAGCTTCAACATAAAAAGGAAGCTTACAGGAAGTGGAAGCTTGGTCAGATGACCAAGGAGGCATATAAAGATATTGCTAGGGGTTGCAGGGATAAAATCAGAAAGGCCAAAGGGCAAATGGAGTTGCGGCTAGCGAGGGATGTAAAGGATAACAAGAAGGGGTTCTACAAGTATATTAGTAACAAGAAGAGGATCAGGGATGGTGTAGGTCCCTTGCTGAATGGGGCAGGCATCCTTGTGACAGAGGATGAGGGAAAAGCTGAAGTGCTCGATGCATTTTTTGCTTCAGTTTTCACAGGCAGGGTCAGCTCCCAGCCCACTACCATGGGTGTGGCAGCTGGGAGAGAAGAAGACAGGCCCTTGGTGACAGAAGGTCAGGTTAGGGACTGCTTAAAGAAGCTGGATGTGCACAAGTCCATGGGGCCGGATGAACTGCATCCAAGAGTGCTAAGGGAATTGGCCAATGAGATAGCAGCACCGCTGGCCATTATCTTTCAAAACTCATGGAGAACGGGGGAGGTGCCAGAGGACTGGAAAAAAGCAAATGTAGTGCCTATTTTCAAGAAAGGGAAAAAGGAGGATCCAGGGAATTACAGACCAGTCAGCCTCACCTCAATCCCTGGAAAAATTATGGAGAAGATTCTCAAAGAATCCATCCTCAAACACTTAGAAGAAAATAAAGTGATCAGGAACAGTCAGCATGGATTTACCAAGGGTAAATCATGCCTGGCCAATCTCATCTCCTTCTATGATCAGATGACTGGTTTTCTGGATGCAGGAAGAACGATTGATGTGCTATACCTTGATTTTAGTAAGGCTTTTGATACAGTTTCCCACAGCATTCTCATTGGCAAATTAAGGAAGTATGGGTTGGATAGGTGGACAGAAAACTGGCTAGATCAACGGTTTCAGCGTGTAGGAATCAATGGTTCCATGTCTAGCTGGCGACCAGTCACGAGTGGTGTGCCCCAGGGGTCAGTCCCGGGGCCGGTTCTGTTCAACATTTTCATCAATGATCTGGATGATGGAATAGACTGCATTCTCAGTAAGTTTGCAGATGACACTAAGCTGGGGGTCCCAGTAGACACGTTGGAGGGCAAGGACAGGATTCAGGGAGACCTAGATAAATTGGAACAGTGGGCCAATAGAAATCTTATGAGGTTCAATAAGGACAAGTATAAAATCCTGCAAGTGGGACGGAAAAACCCCATGCACTGCTACAGGCTGGGAAACATTCAGCTAAGTAGCAGCAGTGTAGAAAAGGACCTGGAGGTCATGGTGGATGGGAAGCTGGATATGAGCCAGCAGTGTGCTCTTGCTGCCAAAAAGGCCAATGGCATACTGGGCTGCATCAAAAGAATTATTACCAGCAGATTGAGGGACGTGATCATTCCCCTCTATTCTGCACTGGTAAGGCCACATCTAGAATATTGTGTTCAGTTTTGGGCTCCCCACTACAAAAAGGACAGGGACATGTTAGAGAGAGTTCAGAGGAGGGCAACCAAAATGATTAAAGGGCTGGAGCACAAGCCGTGTGAGGAAAGACTGAAAGCATTAGGCTTATTTAGTCTGCAGAAGAGAAGATTGAGGGGGGATTTGATAGCAACCTTCAACTACTTGAAGGGATGCTCTAAGGAAGATGGTGCTCGACTGTTCTCAGTAATAACAGAGGACAGAACGAGGAGCAATGGTCTCAAGTTGCGGTTAGGGAGGTCGAGGCTGGATATTAGAAAAAACTTTATTACTAAGAGAGTAGTGAAGCCTTGGAATGAGCTGCTGAGGGAGATGGTGGAGTCTCCATCTTTGGAGGTGTTTAAGGCCCGGCTGGACAAAACCATGACTGGGATGGTTTAGTGGGAGTGGTCCTGCCTCTGGCAGAGGGTTGGACTAGATGACCTATGAGGTCCCTTCCAACCCTATGGTTCTATGATTCTACGACAGGGCTTTTGGGCTGTCTGGCAGTGGAGCAAGGGGGGGAAGTGTCTGCGCAGGGCTAGTAGGGGAAATGCACTAGAACACTAGAGGTCTGTGTTCTGCCCCATTATTCTATTTTTAGGGGCCCTAGAACCTTGGCCCCTAAAAATTGTGGGCCCCAGCACACGGTTCCAGTGCATTCCCCCTTACTTTAACCTCTGCTTCTGGAGATAAGGACCCTTCATATCAAGGGGACTGAAGCGTTATGTGGCTAGGGGAGGGAGACTAGAGTAGATGTGAGTGGGGGGACATTGTGAAGGAAGGGGGCAATGTGAGGAGGGGAGGCTGGAGGGAGAATGTGAGAGCAGGAGTCCCACTGCCCAGGCTGTTGTAACTCTCTGGCAGCCAGGGCATCCTCTGACCCCCTCTTCTCCTGCCCTGGGAGTAAGGAGGGAGCCACAGAAAGCCTATCACTGCTGCCCTGCTACCCACACAGGAGAGACAAAGTAGGATATGGGCCCAAAGATTCTCCTTGACCCTGTGGGATTATGCAGTGATGGTGGTGGGCAAGTGGAGGAGAGTGGCACACAGGCCCACAGATTCACCCTCACGGTGTGCTGCCACCAAGGGGGAGACACCTAGGTAAGTATGGCCACCCTGGGTGCCAGAGACCCTACTGTCCAGCCCCTAGCTGGCCAGGGGGCCTCACGAAATCTCATAGCCCAGGGCCCACAGGGGCATTAATCTGGCACTGATTCATGGCAGGCCAGGTCAAAGTTTAGGGGTCAATCTCAGAAAGCTGCCTGGGGATACAGAACTATCACACTTTCTCAGCCATTTTACTTCCCTCTCCCGACGCTCCAATACTTTCGTGAGCACTGTGACTCCACTTGTGAGTAGTCCTGGCATTTTGTGTGTACAGCAGAGGTCAGCAACCCCTAGCATGGGTTCCAAATTTGGCACGCAGGCCAAACCTCAGTGGCACGCAGCGCTGGTCAGGCTTCCACAGTGGTCCCACCCCCAAGCGTTGGAGGTTGGGGCCACATGAGCCAGAGTGGTACGGTGCCGCTCGGCTGGGGGGCTGGCATGGTGTGGCTCAGCACATGGGACCAGCATGGCGCGGTTTGGCTTGACTGGGGGGGGGTGCGGCTTGGCACAGCTGGCGGAGTGTGGCTCGACTTGGGGGGGCTGGCACGGTGTGGCTCAGCTCTGGCGGCTGGTGCGGCGCAGCCCCAGGGTCAATTGGCTCCTTAGTGTAAGGGAGTGGGGCAGATCAACCCACTCTCCACCCTGAGGGACCTCAGCCATGCCCCCCATACCCCTCCCAAACCGGAGTCCCTGGCTCCAGCCCCATTTGGCCCTGCCCAGCACCTGCTGCGGGTGTGGTTGGGGGGACTGGCATGGAGGCCAGCAACAGTTGCTAACCCTTGGTATAAGGGGAAGTCTCTTTCTGCACTTTTCCCCATTACTTGTGCTCATTTCAATCACAGATGGGTCCTCAGACATTAAAAGCCATATTGTGTCCTGTCTGAATGCAAGCAAGAATCACGTGGGTTTAAATGCTCAAACTTCTTCTGCTAGGACCCCCTCTGAAAATATTTCAGGCTGTGATGACTCTTTCCCCCTTTGCCATGCCACCCTCACCAGCATGTGCAGGGCCTGACAGCTCGTGCCCCTCCAATAACCTCACAACCTCAAATTTGGAAACCCCAATAAAAGGTCAAATTCAAACCTAATTCTTCATGCTGTTTATTCTTTGCATAATCTTATCGAAGCACTGGTGCTGTTTCTGCTTACATACAGTCTCCTTCTTTTGTCTCTTCCACAGCTCAGCACCGCCAAAGAACAATGCAAAAAGAAAAACTTACCTGTCAGTTACTCTGTTAAATTCATTTCTTCAGTGCCACTCAGGCTGTTCATTCTCATAATAACAGAAGCCTCCAGTTCTTGCGTGGAGATATTGTCAGTCCCATTTAAAATAATGTGATTACATCCTGCACAGAGATAAGAGAAGCTATTCTGAAAAGGAACAAAGAGTCCTGTGGCATTTAAAGACTAACAAATTTATTTATTGCATGAGCTTTCACGGGAAAAAAAATCCCACTTCGTCAGACTGCTTGTATTGTTTTGCTGAACTAGACTAACACGGCTACCCCTTTGGAACTATTCCAAAAAAGGTTTGGCTTCCAGGTCTAGATTTAGGGGCAGGTGACCCAGATGCAGAATAAAACAGAATGCCTGATGCAAGAGGTTTCAGGTATTCCTTCTGTAGCTTCATTCTTCACTAACCTCCTAAAATGTTCTGGACCTTTGTAGAACCCTGTGGAACCTTTCAGACTTCCTGAAAACTTAGGGGATAGCAATCTTTGCCAACGCCTCTGCCAGCCTCTCCTTGCCCACTCTTTCCCAGCACCAGTGGCCTCTCCATTGAGAAAACCTGGTGCTGCCAGCAAATTCACTGGCCCCTAAGCACACTCTCTCCACTCCCGCCTCCTACTCTGCAGTGCTTCAGTGCCTCATTCCCAGGCTACCGAAAGCAGTGTTGCTGTTGGTGGGGCGCGGGGAAGCCGAGGTGCTGCTGAGGTGCATGGCCCCCCCATTCCCCCAGAACAGAACTGCTCTTTGTCCTGCCTCGGTTCATAGCCTCCCACCACCGAGAGCAATGCTGCTCTTGGTGTGGGGGGATGGTGTAAGTGGAGGCACCACTAGGACCAGTGTTGTGCTCAGCCTAGCCTCAGTGCACAACTACCCTGCTGCTTTTTTGGCTGCAGGAGTGGCACTTTCAGCAGCACAGCAGAGAAGACAATGTGCCACTCCAAATTGTCTCACATGCCCTTTTGTCAGCCATGCAATCACAGGAGTGTAAGTCATAGGGCATCACCAGTCAGTATGTGAGATATATGGATGAACGAAGTAGAGTGAGAGCCTAGCTGTGATAACTGTGAACTTTTTATTGTGTAATTGTGAAAATGTCCATGTGTTTTTAGAGTTGTAGTGGGGACACCACAGACACTCCTCATCTAGGGAGCCATTTGGTTTAGGGCCAGCCTCCTGGCATGATTGATTCTTACTACTTAGCTTTGCATGGGAGTTTCTGGAAGAGATTTATTAGAAAAAAAAATGTCTTTTTAAGGACTTAAATCTTTTAACAGTAAAACTGAATTGCCTTTAGGGTCATCTTCCTTCGCCTCCCTCCATATCACATTATCAGCATTTCACTGTTTAAAATCAAGCTTGGAACTGTGGCAATCATCCCATGACCTCACCACTTCTCCTTCCCCAACTTTGAAGTCTGCATTCATGAGTGATAAAAAAAACAGAGTTCCAGAGTACTGAATGATTTGTGTCTATGCAGAATCAGCTGATCTTATCAACTTCTCTTAGCTCCATAGTTATATTACAGTCTAAATATAGCCTCAGAGAGAAATTATATTTTCCTTTGTATGATAGTTGCTGCATCTGCAGAAAGTCACTGAACCAATTTTAAATTAACTACAGAATGACTTTACAGAATTAATATGCTAGGTAAAAAATCCAAAAAAACCCCAAGACACTCAAAATCAGAGACATACATATCTGGAGAGCAGAAGATTATGTGCATGTGAACCAATGTCTAATTATAAGGGAAATGGTGATTTCAAAGTGTGGAAGAATAGGAATGTGTAGTCCAGGAGACTAAGAACCAAAGGTCACTTTTCAAAGCAGAACATCTAAAGCAGGCATGGCCAAAGTGCAGCTGAGGAGCCACATGTGGCTCTTGCATGAAATATTGGGGCTCCCGGGAGAATGTCAGCAAATCAACAGCCCCAGCCTAGGAGTTCAGGAGGGAGTTGGGATGGTGGGGAGAAGCACAGCATGGTCAGGGATCACTGGGAGAAGTGTGGCATGGTTAGGATTTTAAAAAACTTGCCACTAGCCTGCAGTCTTCTACATCAAGCAGCAGCTAAGTGAATTTTAAACTGAGTAATTCTGGAGTAGGTAAAAGTATATGGCTATATGCCTCAGTGCAGCTCTCAAAAGGTTTAATAATCAACTTGTGTGGCTCTTGAGTTCTATAAGTTTGGCCACCCCTGATCTAAAGTAATCACAGTAGTTAGAGCCAGAGACTAATTTCACAATTACTCATGCCAAATTCCCTCTTACACAGTATTAGCAACATCAAAAACCTAAAACACACAGGTTCCTCAGCATTACCATGTCACTCAAAAGGCATCTAATTTTACTTAAGCTTTTTGATTATGAAGCAAAAGGTTAATGAAAATGTCTGAGTTAAAATTAAAGATTTGGATTCAGACTATCACAATATCCAATAGTGGCTGGTGTTTCCAGTTGTGGGTTCCAAACATACCTTAAAACTAATGTTTGGAACTGATCCACAAAACATTTCCAGGCTTTTACACCTTGTAATAGGACTCACAAAACATACCATCTGAATGTGCCTGAGTGGTGACTCAGAACATGAACAGTGAGTTAGGATCTTTTAATCTAATATCTTGCCCATTTCAAAAACAATATGTACAAAAAAAGCTATTGCACTAAATATACTTAAAATATTGTACTTTTGAAAATGGGATGTGGGCTCCTAAGTAATTTTATCCAGGAATCAATATAAAGCCTAATATAAGCATGATAAAATCCATGCTGTGCTCTAGGAGCAGTGTTTTTCAGCAGCCACTCTTTTTATGGATGCTGATCAAGTATTGGAGCAATGTCATGCTTTTTAGGGAATAAAAGTGGTGTTTTCCTGGCCCTTAATTCCCCATGTTATCACACATAAACTTTGTTGCCATTATAAAGCAAAATGTTTCCTTTTTTAAATTGCAATTAAATGTTATTGATATGTCTTCATTTTTAAAATGTGAGACCCTTTTAGCACCTTGTCTTCAAACAAATCATTTGAATAATAAGCTCTATTATATGTAACTCTTGTTTTCCCTCTGTGTTACACTCTCCTTCAGTACTTGGCAACATCAATTTTGCTGTTCAGAGCTTGTTTGTTATGATTTATAATAGAATAGTTATTTTATTCTCTGAAACAATAAAATACAGATATGAATGTACGTAAATGAATCAAACATATGCATTGTCTGAGTCTGCTCAATACCAAAGAAAAGAATTGCAGTTGACAAAAGAATATTTCCTGCTGGAGGTCTGCCAAAGAAAAATTGGCTGTGCAAGTAATATTCATTATTGTGAGTCTCATCTTATTTGTAAGTTTAATAAAGCACCAACATCTGCTTATGATATTAGCAAGGCTGCGTCCATGCTGTAAGCTGTTGGTGCATGAACTACATAATTTTTTTTCAAATTCAATATTTATTTGCACACTTTTTCACTCAGAAGAGAAAACAACTTCCCTGTATGGAGCACAAAGCCTGTGCAACACTTCAGTCTTCTTTATATCCTAAGATTCATGTTAGCCCTTTTTACAGAGACGAATGTCACCTTCAGTATGATTGTGCTTTGCACTGAATTTATGTAGTACTGTTAAAATCAGCAGCACAAACCATCTTACAGGGTGTGTTCACTAACTGCAAATATCTGAGGTCAGATCAAGCCTCCTACGTGTGCTGAGAGAGTCTGTGAAGGACAGTGTTATATCTCTGGGGACACAGAGGACTCAAGAAATTAGTAATGGGAGATGCAGCCTTTTACCACTAGGTCACATCTTGAATCCTGTCCAGGCTAGTAATCAGCAAAGATTATCATCTCCTGCACCCCAAATCTGAGGACAGAGGGAACTCTCTGCTTTCACTTATAGAAGAGGCTGGAGTTTCGTGCTGCACCATGCTGGGACTCAGAGCTGATGTGGATGGTCCTGGCCTCCAAGGATCTCTAGCTGGGATTTATCAGCCAGGGGATCATCCCCTTGACTTCTATGGAAGGTGGACCCCTACTAGCAGTGGAAAGATTGGGAAGGAACGCCCAGAAGGGATCCTCACAGAGATTCCCTCCTCTTGGGCTCCCTCCTGGCCATAAGTGCCATTCAGTGGCTGGCCCTGGCCACTGTGAAGCTACCCCTAGCGCTCTAGGAGGTGGGTCTGTGCATGACTACAATCAGTGCTGCAAATAACTGGGGAGTCAAAGAATGACTGGGCAGGGAAACTGAACTACCCTGATTCTAGGAGTCGACAGGCCCTTCAAGGTACGACAGAGTGAGAAAGGGGTTAAAGTATAACTTGGTGGGCCCGGGAACTCTCCTAAATTTCCAGGCCCTCCTCACACAGGTCCAGGCCCCTTTCACCCACCCCAGCTACTGCCCTCCAAATGGCTGCCCCACCACTCCAGCTACTGCTTACCCCCAACCCAACTACTGCCCCTGGCCCCCATCTCACCTCTGGTCCCCTGAATCTTTCCCCAACCCCCTTCTGAACCCTTGTCTTGCCACTGGTCCCCCCACACTTCCCCAACCCCCGCCATGTGGTGCCATCTTCCCCCACTGCTCCACACCAACCCTCTCCCCCTCACCCTTTCCCCACCAGGCCGGCTTGCCTGTCCCCAAAACACCCCCCCCGATAGGGCCCCCTTACCTGGCTGCCATGTGGAGCAGCCCTGACCCGGGCTGAGGCTCCCACTGGGACCCTGCTCTGACTGAGCATGCTCAGAGGCTCTGAGCATGCTCAGTCAGAGCAGGCTCAGGGCAGGAGATTTAAAATCTCCCAGCTCAACGCAGCTCCCTGCCCTGCCTGAATGCACTGAAATGGCATTCCAGGGCCTACTATTTTTAGAGGCTCAGTGTTTAGTGGGACCCTAAAAATAGAAAATGGAGCTGGAATGCTGTATTCTGGGGCCCACTATTTTTAAATGCTGAGTTCCAGCTCCATTTTCTATTTTTAAGGGGCCCAAAACACTGACTACCTAAAAATAGTGGGCCCCAGAATGCTGTTCTGGCTTACTTTGACCCCTGGAGTGACGGGTGGGGGCACACAAAGGTCCTGCTTGTGCTGCATAACAGAGGACTTGAATCATCCAGGCTCTCAGGGTGCTGCCTTCCACCTCTGACCCCTGGGCCAGCTTTAGCTTGCATAATTTTTCTTTTGGGTAAGTTCATTTCTGGTACACTTCTCAGGATGAAGCAATCCCAAACTGCAGCACTGAGTTCCCAGCATTCAGCCAGTGTTTGCCAAAACAGATCTTTGGCCAGTGTGCAGCTCAGCATCTGTTCCATCCCCTTTCAAAGACAAGAAATGACAGTGCCATTACTCCCACAGGGCATACCTTGCGCATTGTGTTTCCACATGCAAGGAGATATAGGGTATGTCTACACTGCAGTTAGAAGCCAGCCTCCCAGCCCGGACAGAGAGACTCACACAAGGGGGCTGAAGTAAGTATGCTAAAAATAGCAGCATGGACATTGCAATTCAGAACTTTGAAGCCAGGGATCAGGTGGATTTGAGAACCCAAGCCATAACATCCATACTGCTGCTGTTTCACATGCTAGCTCAAAACGCACTTCCATGAGTCTGTCTCCCTGTGCTGGAGTCTTGCTCCTAGCTTTAGTGTAGAAGACAATACCATGGGAAGCCTGGCCTTATGGTTTGAGCTTCATGCTGCAAACCAGGTACTCCCAGTATTCCCCTTACATTATCAAATAATTCTGTTAACTTTGGATGCCTCCATTTCTGGGATCCCAAATGCAGATACCCACACGTGGTGAGCTGCTACAGCTCCTACTGACTTAAAATGGTTTGCATCTGTTTCTCCATCTTGAGAATAACTCATTATTACCTCAGAGGAACATTGTGAGAATTAGACAGTAAGCTATTTCAGCAAATACATGCTAATATTTAAAACAAGTTAGTACATGTCAATTATTTTGAAGATGAAAGACATCGTAAAGTTGTTAAAGTCTATGGATGGGGGAATATCTGTTATCACTGCACAGTCCTACAGAAATGTAAAGGCAAATTTTAATGGAGCACACTTGCATAAGGACCATCTTCCATTGATTCATCTCTTGTTGAAAAAAGCATTTGTCTAATACAGGTAAAATGAACAGGCTAGAAGTTAAGAGAAGTCATTCACCATTGTTGGTGCCAGGACTGTGAATATACCTAGGAACTATGAGAGAGATACCAAGATGTGGATCCTCAGTTTCCCCTCAGTAAACAAAGCAATTGCATAGAAGATTAACAGTCACTCAAAGGAACAAAGATCCTATTAGAATAGATCAACAATCAGTCTAATTTCTACAGTGATGTATGAAGTCAACCTCCTCCTCAAATGGGTGAAAAATACACCATTGTAAATATTGGCTACAAAATAAGAGACCCACAGCATGCTTATGAATGATTTCACAAAAATTGTATAAAACAAAGGTAATCATGCAAGATGATTCTTTCTCTAACATTGCCAAGAAAGTAGCATAGGTTTCCTCTGCACACATGCTGGTTGTGTAAATCAGAGTAGCCCAGGGCCAACATAGCTACTGCATGTACCTTTTAAAAAGATGTTTGTCCAGATAATCTGAATAGTTTATTTCTGTATCTGCATATAATGAATATTTGTGGTTGTTCAGCCTGTTTTGTTGACTCTGCCTCACTTCCACCCCCCACCAGAGCCCAAACTCTTTCTTGCTTGTGCATCCCCAGCCATGTTCTCAAGCCTCATATTCTTTGCTAAGTAATCTTTGCTGAATATCAGATTTATACTCATCAGTTTTTCACCGATGGGAAAAACTAAATCTGCCACAGCAAAATGAAAAATTCACAATCTTCAGTTGTGATTAAACACACATAATAGTCATAGACATAAAAATCAAATGTGAATAATTCTGTAGAAAATGAGTTTCAAAACCTTCTCATGGTTCTTTTCCTTATGCTGCTTCTTCAGACACAAGATACATTTTTTGTAATCTCATGGGCTATGTTCACACACAGGGGGTTATTTCGATACAAGTTGTATTGAAATAACGCCTTATTTCAAAATAAGTTAATTCGTTTGTTAATTCGAATTAAGGAAAAAAGCTCAAAGCAAAATAGCAAGTTCATACAACAGTTATTTTGAAACAAGTCACTGTTGTTTCAAAACAACATGTTCGGATGGCATTGTTTTGAAACAATGTTGTTTTGTCCCCACATGGGGTTTAAGTAGTTTCGAAACAACGCTGTTGTTTTGAAACAATGGAACCCGTTGTTTCGAAATAACGGTGCATCGTGTGAACATGGCCTTTCTTATTTCGAAACAACCTCTGTTGTTTCAAAATAAGACTGCCGTGTGAACACAGCCATTGATCTGTAAAATTCTCCTGTTAACATATTTCCTTATCTAATGCTGATTTAACAGGGGATTAAGTAACAGATGTGTAACAAGTGAAGGGTACCTGGAGCCTGGATTAGTAGAAATGAAAGCAGTATGGATTCCCGGTTCTGGGTACATCTGCACAGCAGCGTCTCACAGTCCTGGTCAATTGACTTCTGCTTGTTAGGGATCATGCTACAGGACTAAACAGCAATGTGGACATTTGGGCTCAGGCTGGAGCCCAGGCTCTGAGAAGCACGCTAGGTTGAAAGGTTGCAGAGACGAGGCTCCACCCACCTTGATCCTGAATATCACTACTATTTTTAGCCCCTCATTGTGAACCCCAGGAAGCCCACCTCAGCTGACTTGGGCTCTGAAACTCGCTGTCACATCTTTTTTTGCAGTATTAGCATACCACAGTTACTCCTGTGCTCAGCTTTCAGGCACCTCTGTTCTTCATAGAATCATAGAAACTGGTAGGCACCATGAAAGGTCATCAAGTCCAGTCCCCTGCACTCATGGCAAACTTCCCATGTTCTCAGGGCAGCCACGACCCTGGTATAAGTGAAAGCTTCAGGCTCCACTAAGTTTGGTTTTGCTTACGATGGTTCAAGCGGGGCCATGGGACAAATAGATGGAGAACACTGTGCTCTGATTTTGCTCCCTCTCTCCCCGTTTCCAACAGGGTCCTTATGTCCACCAGGAAGGCAAGTGGGGAACAGCACAGAGCCACTTTCATCTAAGGAACCCCCTTCAGATATTCTCCAGAGGGGCTATCTCTGTTCTCTTTATGCTCGCAGCAATAAGTGAAGGAGTCAGGGTTCAATTGACAACTGAGCCTGATGTATTTGGGGTCTAAGATTAGGCCTCTTTGTGCAGGGGCCCCTCATCAACATTTTCAAATCTCACATACCAAAAGAATCTGAGATCAGCACTTTATGCATTTGCCACTTCTTCCATGTTTGTTTATTAAGCTTACTAGTTCTGCCCAGCTTCCCTTCCTCTACCACAGTCAACCAGGCACTTCATAAACCTGGAACAGACATTGTTGAGAAGAGACCTGTGATTTCTCATTATTCCTCAATCACAATGAATTTCAGCAAAGGAAACATTTTCCTCTTCAGTCCCATTCTTCACTTCAAGGAAAAAATTAGTTTTTCCACTGACTTACACAACTAGACAAGGTTTCCATTAATTATTATATATTATATTCTTCCTAGAGGAGCTTAAAACATCTTGCAGAAGGTGATAGCCCTTCTACTTTAGTAAGGAAAAAACACAGGAGCACATCCTTCCTGGCATCTGCTCCTTAGGCCTGTGAATCATTCTTCATTTGATCTTTACTCACTTGGGGTGAAAGGCAGAGGATCAGCACAAGCTCTTTAACTTCGCTCAAGCCCCAAACTTACAGCTTAAGCAGATTGTAGGATCTTTGTAATGGTGTGAATCTGACCCATGAAGCAAGATCCCAACCCCTAGGGCGATATGGACTTCACTTAGTGCTGTGCTGGAGAGAAGAATTCAGGATCAGCTCCATAGGCACCATTCTGTGTCTTCTGGTATCCCTATAATTTTTTACCAGTTTTTGTTTTACATATATACTGCCAGGGTCTAGCAAATTGGCCATCTGACTGAGTGGTCCGAGCCTGATGTAATAGCAGGGTCATGGCCAGGACAGGAGCCATGCCAAGGGTCACAGCTCATAGGATCAGCTGGAGTCAGTAACTGGAGCTAGAGGAGGAAACAGGGACCAGGAACATGGTGTGGTAACAGGAGCAAGGACCAGAAACCAGGAATGTGGTCTCAGAAGCTCTGCTTGCCAGGCCTGCTGCCAACCAGATCCCAGAGACGTCTCTGCCTTGTGCCCTCTTCTTATTCCTCTTCTTAGCACACCCTGTTCCCAGTTCCTGCTTCCTTGCCTTACTTCTAGTTACATACTCCAGCTTTGGGCAGTAGCATGACTTCCAGCTCTGGTTCAGACCCTGGACACTGGTTTAGCCCTTGGCATGACTTATGATGCCTTGGTCTCTAGTTGTGACTTTCAGTGTGGCTGCTGACCCTGATGCTGATCTGGTTTCTCACTCCTCAGTCAGTTCACCCACTTTATGGGCCATGACTGGCTGTTCAGACCCGAGTTGTGTGGCAGGAACAGGAAATTTTATACTAAAAGGGGTCCAATCCAGAGCTGTAACTACAGTGGGGCAAATGGGGCTTTGCCCAGGGCGCGTCAGAGTGGGTGTGCCCACACGAGAGTTTTATTTTGAAACAACAGCCATTGTTTTGAAATAAAACTTGCCATGTCCACACGACATTTTCTTATCTTGAAATAAGGAGCTTCCTTATTTCAAAATAAGGAAAGTCATTTCAATATAATAAAACCTAGTATTATATCAAAATGACTGGTTATTTCAAACTGTAGTTTTGAAATAACCCGTCCGGTTCTGTAATATCAACATGCCTGGCATATCAATATAACAACTGAACTTCCTCCCAGGGTGCATAGCACCCTGGGAGGAAGGCCCACCCCCATCAGCACCCTGGCCAGGGCACTGAGGCAAGGTGCAGAGGCTGCACCAGGCAGCCCCTGCCAGGTGGCCTGAGCCGCAGCAGCTCATCCTGCTGCCAGCTCCAGTGGGCTGCAACCCCCGCCGGGTATCCCCAGCCGCAGCGGCTCACCCCGCTGCTGGCTTGGGGGTGACATTTCAAAATAAAACTTTGTGTATGGACATAGCCAGTGGCTCAATAGAGCCACTCTATTAAAAGGAACGTTCTGCGGGGCTGGCCCCAAGCACCACGAATTGCAGGGGACACATTGCAATTGGAACGCGCACGGGGCTCTGAAACAGAGCATTACGACTCTGGTCCGATCAACTCCGCTGCTCAGCAGTGGATCCCAGGTCCTGGTTGCAGATTATCAGCTGCAGTTCCCTTAGCTGACCTTGCACTGCTGTGGCATAGCGAAGGAGGGTCTCACTGAGTAACCCCCCAGGCCTGGGTTTGAAACCTGACAATTATTTCTTTGATTTGACAAACCTAGGGATGGTATTCCTCCATCATTCTAGTCCGATACGCTCCCTAGTGAGATACCTAATAACAACATTCCTCTCCACTAACCTTTCCTACGGGACCTCTCAGTGGCTATGTCTATATTGGCAAATTAGTATGAACTAAGGAATCTTAGTCTGGACCAGTTTAGCCCAGGTCTATACTAGGCTTTGCCTAGTCTGAACTAAGAAATTTCTTAGTTTGAACTCTGCAAAGCTTAGTGTGAACTAGCAAGACCTGGCTCTAGTCCGGACTTACTCGCTTAATTTGAACTTTAGTTCGAACTAGGTTCTTGCAATATACACTCTAAGGCTTAGTTTGAACTAAAAAGTTCAAACTAAGCCATTAGTTTGAACCACACATTCTTGTTTGATCTAAGCGTTAGTTCAAACTAGAATGCGTGGTTAGTTTGAACGAAAAAGTCCATGGTTAATTTGAACTAGCCCAATGTTAGTTCGGATTAACCTTGAACTTCTTTAGTTCAGACTAGCATGTCTTAACTAAAATTGGAGATGTAGACATAACCAGTGAGTCCCAAGGCTGCTCAGGATGTACATTTTAGGAACTAACTGCATGTTTCAGTTTGCTTTTACACTCATTGGTGTCTCTTTAACAATTGTGGCTCTCAGCACTCATCTGCATGGTAACACCTACATACACCCGGGAAAACTCCATGAGGCAATCATCCAGGTCGCTGATTACAAAGATCAGATACCAAACCGGGAGACTGAAGACAAACTGAAGCATGCAGCTAATCCCTAAATTGTATGGGCACAGGACTGTCTAGATGGAATGGCTTGATTACAACATAGCATGCTCTCTCTGTCTTTTGTGTCACAGATTTGCAGTTTGTCTGACCTTTTCGCTTCTGAGTTAAAGTTAGTGACATTTAGAGGCCATGTCACAACTAATTGCAATATCTGCTTCGGAGAGACAGCAACTTCAGTATTGCCAAAGTGCGGTGCATACAAAGAACGGAAAAACAGCTGTAAACATGAGATTGAAAGTGATTTCATATTGTAAATATGGACTTCAGTGAGTCTACAGATATGGTTAAAGATAAACATGTCCAAACTACCTTCTTGAATTGTAGTCTAAAAAGGAAAATTGAGAAATCACCTTGTTCCACACTTTCCTCCGAGAGACTGGTTAGTAAATCAAATATCCAGATAGTTAATAAGGGACTCTGCTGGCCTCTGGCAAATCCTCTGATGTCAGTAAGTAAACTATATTGTATGGCACCAAAACCAATGGCTTGTGAAGATCCTAAATCTTATAATGGAGGCCTATAGCAAGTATTGTGCCCCAGTATAGATGCTTCTGAAAGAGAATGTGTAAATAACAAGTAACAAATCCAATAAGGATATACAGGAGTCAAAACCTCAAAGAAAAAACAAACAAAAAGCACATCCCACCACTTGCAGTAAACCAGCAGTCCCAACAAGAAACCCTAATTCCTACGAAAAATTCTGAGGTGCTCCCCTCCAACAAGTCTGCCCCTCCCATGTCAGAATAAAATTGCTTATAGTGTGCAATCTCCTGATGTTGTCACAGCTTCCATTCCAGCTTGTGAAGGCAATGGCTCCTTTTGACAAACATATGTTAGAATAGCTCTCTTGAACCCTGGACAGATGACCTACTAGGAGCTGTGATGAATCCTGAGGTGAATCCTGAGGCAAAAAGGAAAAAAAATGTTCTGTATTGCCTTCTCCCAATTCAATACAAAAAATTATTCCGCAATTGTAATTGCATGAGTATAAAATAATTTTGTAAATTCAGATTAAGCCAGCAGGATAAATCCCAGGTAAATAAAATCTATTTTGTATGTTGGGGGAAAATATAACCAAAATCTGTGCCTAATTTGTATGATAATATTGGGTGGCACCATTTCCCTGTTTAGGCACCCAAACACTTTTCAACGTCTGGCCCTAAATGTTTTGCTGAATCAGGGCCTTAGGCAAGGATCAAATTAAAAATACACATCTGCCTCAGTCTCATCATAATGAAAAACATCAAGGCCACTCATAAGGAATTCAGTCCTCATTATGCCAAACCTAAATTGCTTTAGAATTAATGCCGGTAGGTAGATCTAGAGACACAATAAAAGATTTGCTACTATGTACAGTGCTTAAGCAGAGTGCTAAAAGGAGGCAATGCGGAGCATATGTGACAAGGATCCTTACAGTAAATGAATCTTGGCTGGGAGAGGAATACAATTAATGACAAAGTGTATGTTTTACCAATGAAACATGTAGCTCAATTCACTATAAGTTTAATTGCATGGATTAGGTACCCCTAGCCAGAGGCAGCTTTTGGCATAAGCGAAGCAGGCGGTCACCTAGAGCCCCGAGCAGTAAGGGGCCCAGTACCAGTTACCTGCTTTGCTTACCCTAGCGCTCATGGGTGGTGGGGGAGCGGGGTCCACAGATTGCCAGGGCCAGAAGCTGCACCGTCCACTAGCCTGGCATCTCTGCAGCGGGGCGGAGCAGCGCTCCCCACCTACCCCCAGCTAGCCATGCCTCCAGGACACAGCTGTAGCTTGCTGGGAATGGGGCCCCCTGGAGCAGCCCACTTCGCTCCCGGCCACCCCAGGCATGAATGGGCCTGATCCAGGGGCTGGGGGTGAGGCGGTCCTATTCAGGCTTGGGGTAGCCGGGGGAGAAGTGGCCTGAACTCTTTGGGGTGGGCCGCTCCAGGGGGCCCCACTCCCAGCAAGCTGCAGCTCCGTGCCAGCCACTATCCTCCCTCTGCCTGGAGAGGCACGGCCAGCTGCAGGTAGGCAGGGAGCACTGCTTTGACCCCGCTGCAGAGAGGCTAGGCAGGCAGTGTAGCCTCTGGTCCTGGTGGTCTGCAGCCCCCAGCTACCCCTCCCATGGGAACTGGGACTGTGGGAGGACAGTTAGGGTGGAAGTGGGGGCCCGGGGCCCGAGTGAGGGCAACACTGGGGTAGGGTTACCACAAGTCAGGTAAAAGGAGGATATGTCCTCCTTTTTACTTTCACGTAGTCTGTCTGGCAGGCATTTTAAAAACACATGATTTTATCTGCCTTTTTACCTACAGGAGTTAAAGCATGCTGGAATGCCCCAGAACACCCTATTTTTAGGGAGAAGCATTCCAGGGCCCCCTAAAAACTGACAAATATTACATTAATAGTATATTTTCTCCATGTGTCCTCGAACATCCTCCTTTTTGTGCTTCTCTGTCCTCCTTTCCATGCTTTGGTATCTGGTAACTCTACATTGGGGGCTCATAGAGGGCTACATAAAGGGCCTTTGCCTAGGACTCCCAATTGCCTAAGACCACCTCTGTCCCTAGCCAGAAAAAATGCTATCATATTATGGGATTTCAGTGTCAGGCACTAAAATACACTAGTGAAGAAGGCTTCCTTCCCCCACCCCCACAGCAATATTCAGATCTAGCCATCAATATTTGTCTCAGAGATGATTGGAATTAAACTTGTGCAAATAAAATTGATGTTTGATGCTCTAGAGTGATGAAGATACTTGGAAGAAGCTGCAGTGTGAACTCGTGCAGCAATTTAAATCTATTGACTGATAGGCTGAAAAGAAAGCTCATGCTTGCATGACCAAAGGAAGAGCATTCCATCACTTAAAGCCCAGCAGTAGGATTTGGCTGGATATGTGCCACAGAGAAACCTATTCATCAGACTCAGCAACAACTGGACCCATGATAGAAACCCTTTCTGGACAATACTGTGGAAAAATAAAAACAAAAAACTTTCTTAATATGATTCATAGCTTTCCTCTATACTTCATTCCGTCCACCCATCCTGAACTGATTTTGGCTAGGTCCCTTCTTACAATCTACCCACAGCTGATGTGAAAGCCTTCTTCTCTGCAGTCGCTGATATCTGGATCAGCTTTCCTGCATTCTTTTTGCTCATCAGTTCTCCATCCATTTTCAAATTTCTAACAGATATGTATTTTCTCCTCTTTGGTGGCACTGTACAACTTTTCACTCACTTTGCTAATCTTTAATTCAGTGATGAATTATTCAACCCCATAAAGCATTAATAAAAAAAACTGTTGTATAATATGATTTGTAAAATTGTTTGGTAGCCATTTACATTTTATTTCAAAACTACTACTAATACAACTCGAACATTGAGAAACCAGTCACACACACACACACACAAAAAAGAAAAAACTGTTCTCTGTCCAAACCTTGACATTTGGTCTCTCTTTGTATCATGAGCTATGCATCCTATTATTTTTATTCATTAATAATATAAGTTTTAGGAACCTTCTATACAATTTATACACCATAAGGTACAGTACACACAGTCTTCTAACCTGGCTTGACTTTTAACTTTGTGACACTATACCAAGATCCAGAGGGTTGGCCATGTTAGTCTAGTCCAGCAAAACAAACAAGGAGACTGGTGGCGAAAAAGGATTCTCTCCCATGAAAGCTCATGCAATAATACATTTGTTAGTCTTTATAAGTGTCACCAGACACCTTGTTTGTTTTACTATATCAACTATCTTTGAAAAAGAAAGACTCTTCCCCAGGTTGTCAACTGGGCTGTTGCTATTCATGTTATTAATTATGTATCCATATCTACAGTTATATATCAAAGTATGGAAATATATAGTTATTTCTTCCACGGAAAGAATATACTTGTTTTGTTTGAATGACCAAATAAGTGAAAATAACTTTTTGTAACTGAAAAAAAATTTATTACAGTATTTTAATAAATGTAGAGAAACATTAGGGATGTTTGAGATGTATCCTGATCTAGGGGTTAGAGGAAGGGGCAGGGAGTCAAGATTCTGGCAGAACTGTGCAAGTGACTCAGTGAGCCTGACATTATATCAATGAATTCAATGAACATTTTACTATTGCTTTTAATAGGAGTCAAACGACATCCTGCAAGAGCAAAGGGCCAGATTTATCAGTATTCGAGTACCTAAAGATACAAATAGGCACCGAGTGGGAATTAGAGCTACTCAAAACAGGGTGGTTAGGTTCCAAACTTCCTATGACACTTTTATGAATCTTCCTAGGTGCCCATCTGCATCTTTAGACACCTAAATGCCTATATACCCCGACCTAAAAAAATTAAATTCTTTGATTCAGTTTACTAATCAATACACTTGTTTGAAACGGTCAGATGACTGAACAGAAACAAGACAAAAGTAATTAGTAAGTGGTTTTTAACAGATAATTATTATAAATCTAAGCAAGTTACTTAAACAAACCACCTTAACAAATATCCCAGTCTTTAGTTTGTCAAGGCCTGAGACACTGTGCCCAGTTACAACCAGGCAACACCCCCCAGAGTGAGGGCGGTTCCAAACGTACTACTGAAAGCGGAATCTGATTCAACTCACGTATGTCACATTTTTAAAAGAAGTGCAATGGAATAGTGCTGTCATGACCTCCTTACTTCCCCACCCGTCTGCACAGACAGACACAGAAGAGCTTGGTATAAAGTGGATACGGTTAGAAATGACAACAGTATTAGACATGGGAAAACTGAGAGCAGGGAGAGCATGATTCTGGAAATGCTGACTTTTAGCCTGGGGTGGAGCAATTCAGACTCAGCAAATAAAAATTTACCACACCAGAAAACTCAGCCAGCCATCTAACAAAAGTGCCACCATGAGTTACAGCTCTAAATTCCTTCTTGGCTTCTTGCAGCGTTCACAGGTGCTCCTACGATGCTTGCTGCTCTGTCTTTCCCTCGATGCTCTGATGCAGCATGGCCACCCATGGAGGACAGACCAAAAATCCCTCCACACGACATTGAAATAAAGGCATGTCTAGGTAGGTGCAGGGGAGCTGTTCATTAGCAATTCTGCATTGCTTTAAAGTACAGAATTGTTGGTAAAATATGTTTTTATGTTAGAAAAACAAAGTAGTAAGTTTCCAGGTTATATTTAGCAGACAAAACCTTATTAGCCTCACCAGTTTCTCTTGATGCAGGTTTTGTGATTGTCAATACAGGCCACAATCTGCCACACTTCCATAGAGCAGGCTTTCACGTGTCCAGTAGCTCTACTTTTTTTTTTTTTATATGTGCATCCAAGGAACAAGACCGTAGCGCTGTGAGCAAACATGGTAGGCTCTAGACCCCTGCAATGCTGCTTTTGATTTCCATGGTGCCACAACAGCCATGGGTGCTAGGGAAGTTTTACAACTGTTACTTACACTGTACAGAGGGAGAAACTTAAGTCCACTGAGAGTGGCACCATGCTAAGCAGGAAAGTGGAGATTACACATGTGTTCTCTATTGCCAGGTGCCTGAGTTGAGACACCTGAGGTCGGATTTTCAGAGTGCTGTGCAAATCCAACTGGCTTCAGCTGATGGTGACAGCCCTGGGGAAAAAAATCATTGCCCAAAGCTGCCCAAGATTAGTGTGTACTTTTGAAAATTTAGGCTTAAGTCTCTGGCAGGGACAGAAGCAAAATCCAGTTGTCATTTAAGAAGGGAAGCAAATGCTGAGAGAATCTATGGGATGAAAAACTTCATGAACATGAGGCCTTGTGCATGCTCCTTTCAGTCTCCCTGTGAAAGGAGATACTGAAGAACAGTGCCATACGGGATTTTTATCAACTGTATCACCCCTTACAGATTCCCAGATGTGAGGATTCCTTTAGTATTTTTATAGCTCTGAGATTTTACAAATACTTTTAGTTACGTTGCTTATTTGGAAAGTGAGAAATGGTGATGCAATAAAGTTTCTCTGGAAAGGATTAGCAATAAGTTAAATGAGTATGTGGCTCCAGGCTTACACAATATTTGAGACTCCTAAACATGGGACTGTGTTTGATAGTTGACTGGCAGGCGCTCCATTAAATACTCAAGCTTCTGAGACCCTTCCTGCATAGCTGCTGAGGAATGGTAAAAAGCATAAGAACATCAGCAAAAGACAGCTGTAATTGCCTCCTCCCCTCCACTCTGAATTAGTAAAGACTGAGCCCAACAGCTGTTTGAGAGTGAACAAAAAATAAAGAACATGCAGCAGGTGGCACCACGTACATGGCTCTAATTCTAGTCCAACAGTCTGCTATCTGGTTACAGAAGGGTGGAGACTGTGACCATGTATCAGTCAGGGGAGTGGGAACGTGAGAGCTGCAGAGCTGGCTCAAGAAATCAGCTTTTTGAGAGAAGAGGATTATTTTTATTGCACTTTATGGCAGAGGGACACTTCTTTTCCTCTTCCTCCTCTCTTTCTCTTTCAGTGATTCCATCATCTTCAGCGTCTGGCTGTGAGCTAGCTAGCTGCCATGAACAACAGTCAAATGGCTGTGTCTGATAAGGTCATTTATATTGTGCCTTTACTGATCAACATGCTGCATTTCTGATAATCTCAAGCAAGGTGACTCTTTTCGGAGGACAGCTGCCTCTTGTTCACAGTAGTTTTACATCACCAGCGGAAGACCATTCATTTAATTGACTCTTTCCTGATTTACATGAGTCTAGGTAAAATGAGAATCATGACAGTACTTTGTGTGATAGGGACTCTATACTGTGGACACAACGCGCTTGTTCTTGTTTGGGCCAGAGACCGAAAAAACTACAGTTTAGGGGCATCACCCTTGGCAACTGTGTGCTGATTTTCAGAATAGCACTGAGCTCAGAAAACAACTAACTTTGCCAGTCATGCTGACTCCGCATTGTAGGGTCTTAGCAGAATGCCGGACCCCAGGATGCCATGCTTATACTGCTGCTCTTTCAGGTCCACACAGAGAAAATGTGGTTGTAAGGCTGAACCTCACTGAACCACTAAACGCAATTAACATCCTTGGGTGGGAAGGAAACACTGCAATGGGAGGAAGTCCATATAACAGTTAATAAGCTTTTATTTAGTGTGTTCTTTCATCTCCTCACCTGTTTATAATCTAGTGACTGCCCCTGCCCGTCTCATTTTGAAAGGGGCACTGAGCTGAGGAGATGGTATTGCTCTAAGTCCAGGCAGTCATTTTGGGGTAATAAAAGTGGGTCCTTCCCTGAAGCTGAAAACACAGTTGCCTCCACTTTTCTGTTTGTCGCCATGTAATGGCCTGGCACCCACTTCTATCAAGTGTCTCTTCTGGTGGGAATGTCCACAGTCTTTAAAAAGTCTCAACCCTGATATCAGGCCACATCCCAAAACCTTCCTTCCTGGAGGCAATGGTTTCTCCATCACTGGGCCATTATGGGCTCAGTGTCTTTCCAAAATGATGCAAAGGATAGTAACATCCTCCCAGAACCAATGGGCCTGTGTTCCCTCCTTGCTTTAGTAGGCAACAGATCTTAGTTTGTGTTATGATCTTTCACAGGCTCACCCTCACTGGAATCTGTCAGTCAGAGCCTCACTGAAGGAACCAAAAGATCCCTTATTACAGAATTTAAAAACCCCAAACAAACAATAAACAAGGTACTGATACACAAAATGGAACCAAAGCTCTAAAGCCCCAAGCTCAGGAACCCACATCAACCCAGGAATGGGTTGATTGATGAACAAACCAATAATAAGTCTCAAACTTGCACCACTCAGGCAAATTACAGATGAGATCCAGATACAGAGAGAAGGTCAGATAGAGATGAAAGGACTCAGGAGTGGATGGACAACCAAGGATGGGTTCAATAAAAACAGGAACACTAACTGTTAACAGGAACCAACCATGATGGTAACAAGAGTAGGAACAATGAATAGATAGGTCACAACCTTAATATATAATGGTCTGTGGGCTGCCACCTGGATGACAAGAGTGGCAGCTTCCAAAAGTCTCCAGAATCTAAAATATGAAGGTCCTCATCAGCTAGTCAGTCTTCATCAGCTAGTCAGTCTCTCTTTCCTGCGTCTATACACGCACACTGCTTTGCACATGCTGCCTAAATATTTTTCACATGAGGCACTAGAGTCAAATGCACACAACACCAAAGTATTGAAATATCCTTTATCATGGTCTACCAAAACATTGGCATTTTATTATAGGGCCATCTAAACTTGATGGCTGATGAAGGTTTATCCGGAGGAGTACCTAAAAGTTATTGGGTCAGGCCCAAACTCTCAAGCTGGGTGACTAAGTAGTTCAGATCCACTTCTCAGAGTTTACTTTAATCACTGTCCAATTGTAGATCAGTTCTCTAGTGACCTATGGGGAGGATCTGGGTCTATTCACTGCTCTGCATTCAACCAAGGGACCCTAACGACAGCCGCCGTGTACTGCCATGTTCCTGGACCACTTCCGTGAAGCCCCAGTCTTCATTAATATTAATATTAATACCCTTATCTCAGGGCTCTTCTATGTTTAGACTCAGCAGCCAGTCAGGTGATCTTTCTCACTCCCCTGCCAACACTGAATTGTCTGTGGTGCTGCACTTTCCTGCAGCCAACCAGAAACACCATCTACATTTTCCTGGCTTCAGCAAGTAATCGACTCTGGTCTGAGCTGCCGCTCCTTTTATATGACCCTCTAGACAACAGCTCTCATTGGCTGCTCCCCACAGCCTCTCTGGTGGACGGCCTCCCTGCAGCCACTCTAGATTGCTTAGAGGACTCTTCTACTACTCCTTTCCTTGGAGACATGTAGTGGGACCTTGAGGCCTGCACAGTGGGGCCTCTGGGCCTAGTCCAGCCTGTCACACACAAATAGCCACATGTCAATTTAATATCCACTCATCTCTAGTTCACAGGAAACATCTGCGTGTTACAGCCCTGCTTTTAGACACTTTCCTTGCTGGCCTCAACTTGATGGGAACGTCAGTAATTAAACAGATATGGCTAGGTTACATTTATTTGAATATGTAAATATCATGCAAACATTTTAAAATGTTTTAAAAATACCTTGGGTGGCATTGTTGCAGAGCGTCCTCAGGTAAGATGTCTGGATCTAGCTGAGGAAATATATTGCAACAGCACAACATGCTCAGACTTTGTGTGTGATAAAAGTAATGACTAAAAGAGTGCTGCAATCAGATTGAGGGGGGATTTGATAGCAACCTTCAACTACTTGAAGGGTTGCTCCAAGGAGGATGGAGCTCGACTGTTCTCGGTAGTAACAGAGGGCAGAACGAGAAGCAATGGCTTCAAGTTACAGCTGGGGCGGTCCAGGCTGGATATTAGGAGAAACTTCCTTATTAGGCGAGTGGTGAAGCATTGGAATAAGCTACCTAGGGAGGTGGTGGAATCTCCATCACTGGAGGTGTTCAAGGCCCAGCTGGACAAAACCCTGACTGGGATGATCTAATGGGAGTGGTCCTGCTTTTTTTGGCAGGGGGTTGGACTAGATGACCTCGTGGGGTCCCTTCCAACCCTATGATTCTATGATTCTACGATAAAAAGCCAAGTCCTTATCCTGGCATGGCTAGATTCTTCTGGAGAAAGTGGGTTCAACAGCTAGTGTGCGCATGAAATGTTACAATGGAACTGAGATGCCCTCCCCCCCAATCCCTGGAGTTAAGAATGGATTGGCCAGATAGTACCAGGAGAAGCTGACTTTTGAAGTGACAGCAATGTGACAGGCACTTCACTCCTAAGAGTGAAAGAAAATGGAATCAGACTAGAGTACAATTGACATGCAGGTGAAGGAATGGACAAGAAAAATGAAGTTACATTTGGCATGAGACAATGTGCACTAAATTGTCTAGTAATGTTTATAAAATAAAAGGTTTTAACTCTTTCCAATTAACTTCCTTTGCTCAATATTTGATATTGTTTCAATTCCCTGAGAATAGGACACTTCATGAACTTTGATAAATGAATTGAAAAACTGATGAGCTTGATGGAGCTTTAGAAGTATAAAAGCTCTATTTCCATTATGCTGAATGATGAGATATCTGTTGAAAATAACCTAATAATAATTAATGCATCTTTCTGGACAAAACCTAGAAAAATACATTCATATTATCCCCTTGAGGATCTGTAAAGAGAGGCCATTGCAACTGATCTGGATGTTGCAGATTCTAGGGGTGATGCTCAATTGAAATGAACTGATAAAACAAGTGGACAATTAAGTGTTTGATTCAGTAAGTAAATCACATACACACATGCTTAACCATAAGCATGTGAACATTTCCACTCAGAGCTGACTAACAGCCTCTTTTTATTATCAAGAAAGACTCCTCATTCCCTCTGTTTGCCGTCACAGCTGCTAATGCTTCTCTTCTCCCTGTCACTCAGGCCCCAAACCTGAGTGTGTCTTTTTAATTCCTCTTCTCCGTTGCCTCAGGAGTCCTGTCCCAGTCTTACAATCTTCTTCTGTAACATTTCCAAGATCCATCCTTGTCTTTCTGCTCACAAATCTAAAGCAGTTATCCATCTGACTGCCTCTAACAGGTCCCACCTCGGATACTGAAACCACCTCCTCACCAGTTAGATTTATGCCCACCTCATCCCCACTGTTCCAGGTTATGCAACATATGGTTCCCATCATTACCTACCTCTGACCCTATCATTTCTCCCTTTTCTACCCCATCAAATTGAAGATGGCCTTCAGATGCAGAGGCCTTCACAGCTTTGTCCATTTTACTTATCCACTCCTATTCTTACTGAGTCACCTCCTCTGTTCTGCCAGGCTCACCCATCTTTGTTCACTTCTTCCACAACAGTATTGTTGTTATACTTATGCACCCCTCATATATGGAATTCCATTCCTGATGAAAACCATTAGATACTAATCTCTCCTCATTTACATCCCTCTTAAAATCCCTAATGCCTCTAAGAACTTACTCAACTAACAACCGCTTGGGAGAAGGCACTTCAGCTAGTTGTTTTAATTAATTCTCTACTCTCTGATCCTTTGTTAATTGTTTACTTAAAGCTGAGGGTCTCTGGGAAAGGTTAGTGTCTTCCTTTATGTGAACAGCACCTCACATATG
The DNA here is from genome assembly GCA_007922195.1 of Podocnemis expansa. Lineage (NCBI taxonomy): Eukaryota > Metazoa > Chordata > Testudines > Podocnemididae > Podocnemis > Podocnemis expansa. Next base: position 5,531,024 of record ML681967.1, on the reverse strand, counting down.
TGTTATCATGATAATGCATTTATGCTCATGGCTTGCAGATTGGGCACCCATACCTTTCAATAGTACCCATTAAAGAGACACTAGAACACTACAGTCTGCTTCAAGCAATAAATAGGAGTTGGCTTCAAGTGATCCAGTCAAGCCCCATGTAAGCCCTGTGTCGAGGCTTAATTAATTTTGAAAGAAACATTCTATTTAATCAATTTTGTACATAGCTTGACAAGACTGGGTTTTCATGTAATTGTAGGTTGGAAATTTGCATTCAGTTCCTTCTATAAATTTCCCCAAGCAAGATGCTTGACACCGTTTTTCCCAAAAGCCCACTGTTATCTGGCACACTGGTCAGAATAATCCTTCACAATTCATAATGTTTCCCTGAGCTGACATCACATCTTCCCCTTCAAGACTTCACATACAATCTCAGCCAGAATCATAGAAAACCTTTGCATTTACAAGAGACTCCAACAGGGGCGCTGCTAGACTTAAAGATTAGGTTGGTCCCAGGCCCCCACTGGCCACTGGGGCCCCTATCAATTCCCTTCCCACTACACGCTGGTTCCCCAAAGTCTTCCGTACACCCCCCCACAACCCCCCCGGAGTCCTTCCCTAACCCCAGTTCTGCTGCTAGCCCCCACTGCCCCAGGATGACCCCCTCCCCTGTGCCCTTTCCCTGCTGGGGTGGCATGCCTGCCCCTGAACTCCCCCTCCCCAGCTCCGTTACCTGGCCGCTGGAGGGAGAGCGTGGCCCCGGCAGAGGCTGAGGCTCTTCTGTCCAGGCAGAGGCTGTGGCTGCTGGCTGTGAGCAGCTGGCAATGAATGTTCCCTGTACAGGGGAGTGACTGTGCACCCCCACACAGTTTAAAGGTGCATTGCTCAGGGGCTGGCCCTGAGTTTCAGGGGGGCTGAGGCCCCTGGAGCCTCCCACTAGCGACGCCTCTGGAGTCTAAAGATACTTATACCTAATTCAATAACGTTTTTTTAAGGATATTGCAAGAAATTGCCACATCTGTCATAGATAGGAAGAGCTATGTTCCACTACCCATGCATAATAATTTCTTTTAGTAGGCTATATGGGTAAGTGGAATTATTATTACTGTATAAGCTGATATTAGAAATACCATAAACTAAGGCTGTTATCCTGGCAGGCTCATTAGTGTCTGTGCCATTGGTGTAACCTTCTGCACTGATGAATTCTTTTTAATTAAAAGCAGCAGGAACAATTCAATGACTTTCTGATCTTGATTGCACTGTTCAAAAAGTGCTGATGATGCAAGTATATTCATCTTTCACAGAAATTAAAAATAATAGCTGCCCTTGAGGCACGACATGAGATTTTTCTCAGCAGTGAGTGACAGTGGCAACTCTCCAAGAGTTAGGAGAGAAATAGGCAGAGTTAAAATCCCTGTGTAACCTCCTTCCTTTTTTCCCCTGAGTTACTTGGGAGAAGGCAACACTCACATCTGCAAAAGCACCAATGCTGCTGACAATCAGGAGATCCTGGAGTTTCACAGTGCATCCTCTACCCACTCTTCTGCTACAGTCCCTTTGCTTTACAAGAAATTAAACTTGGTAGTGCCTCCACCTGGTTGGGTCCTGTGCATGCTTAGCAGCATGCCCTAGGAACCTCCAGGACTAAACCCGCACAGCTAAGAATAATAATCTGTGGCATGGGTCTAATTCAAATTTACTAACTGTACATATAATACATTCAATGTGCTTAAATTCTAGATAATAAACCTTTACTTAACAAAGAAATGTATCATAACAGGATGGAATTGAATATTACTACTAATTTAAATACACAGGGGCAAGTAAATAAATCAATAGACACAATACAGTTTAAAGCAGGGGTCTCAAACTCAAATCACCATGAGGGCCGCATGAGGATTAGTAAGTTAGCCTGAGGGCCGCACCACTGAAACCTTTTCATACAATGATATTGCAAATATTGGTAACAATAGTGTTGTTGGAGGCACAGGAAATAGCTTTAGGGGCCACATGCTTGAGACCCTTGGTTTAAAAGAAACTTAGTTAACAGGCATTTACACAGCCCTTTTACCCACCTCCAGAGTGCACACTACCCAGCGTTCAGAACCCTGGCCCCTTGTTTGCATGGGCGTGCTTGAAGGTTTAATGAAGAGACAAGGCAGCACTCTGCTGGTCTAGTGTGTCTGCTCACTACCATGCTGAAGATCCAGAGTGAGCCCAACCAAATGTCTGTAGTCCTGGCCCTGGTTCAAAGGGACTACCACACTGCTTCCTCTCAGGCCCAGTCAGTCTTTCAGCAGACACCCTTGCTTTACAAGCCCTGCTCCAAAATGGAGGAGGGGAGACAGACACTCACACCCTCACTGTAGGTCCAGCTCAGCTGGCCCTAGGCCCAGACCCTGCTTTGGGCTGAGTAAGCCACCGACCTCTGAAGTTCCCTGCTCGAGTAAGCCTCTAGCAGTCTCAGGAACACCAAGAATAGCCTCAGGCACCACAGGAGCAGTCACCAGCAGCTTCCAGATTCAGCCTTGTGCTCGCTCCCCCCAAAAATGGAGACTCCCTTGTCCCTTTGTGCCCCTGGAGGAAGAGTCTCTTTCCCTTTTCCCAAGAGATCATGGGAGTTGTAGTCTCTCAGCAGAAGAACTTGCAGTACATAGTAACTGCTTAAATGTTAACCTCCTACTTGAATTCAAAGGCCCCTAAAGTATAGGTGACCTACACCTGCTTCCCGTGTTTATCCAGCTCTAGTGAACCTTGAGGGTGGGGGAGCATAGAGGGGTGGCTGGTCCTTTAATACGTCACAGCTTTCCTGGGTTGTGTATTCATCCAGAAATGTTCCTCTCTATTTTTCTATCTAGTATACTGGTATATCGTTGTCATCAGAGTGTGGGAGCACACTTCTGGTATTAGGAAACAGAAAAAAAACCCCAAAATCTCTCTCCCTTTGTGTGTCCTTTCCCAGAAAGAGCTTAATCAGTCTGCTAGGAAACAACCTCTCAATAGGAGCTGATTCTTTGCAACACCATAGCCCATAACACTTCACCCAAGGTGTCTGACTCATGGAACTCAACATGTCCCCACAGTGTCTTAATTTGTGCTGGGTACTGTCCCAGGCTGTCTGAATATTTTGTCAGTCAGGGTCATATGAACTAGAAAGCTAGAAAAATCTTCCTAACAGACAGGTTTGTTCCTGTTGGTTGAGGCAGAGTTGGGAATAGAAAGCAAGAAGCCTTTTGAACCGCACATTCATTTTTCCCTGTCTCTAGGCTTAGGAAGATGAGATTTTTCATCTGTCAGATATTGGTGAACATCAATACCCAGTCCCCATTAAAAGCAACTATTTACATCAATAATAGAATTTTACAAATAAAGTAAGAAAAATGCTGTCTTAGAAGTTAGGATATTTACTTTGTATATTTTGGCAGGGGATGTTGACAATTCATGTTTAATTGGTTATAAAGCTGTAACTTTTTAAATCTCAGCTCACACTGCAGTGTAGGCATACCCTTATACACACATGTAGTTCAGCTGAGCTCTGTGGGTCTTCTGCCAAGTTATCTATATGTGAAAGTGTTTAAAGGACCCAGGCCATGGTTTTGCTGCAGTTAACACTCAAGTTAATAGTAAAAAACACACCAAGGCATTGCTCTTCACAAAGCTTCTCAGCGTGAATATGCTGGCTCAGCAGAACAAACAAACAGTGGGGAAAGGCAGATCAAAAAAACAACAAGGAGTCGTGTGGCACTTTGAGACTAACAGATTTATTTTGTTTTTTTGCTGGACTAGACTAACGCAACTATCCCTTTGGAAAAAGGCTGATCAAACACTGAAACTTACTAACTTACTTGAACTGGTCATTTTAAAAATAAAAAAAAAAATGCAACTTTAATTCCTGCTTTGATTCTGATCATATGCAAACCCCTGGAAAGCAAGAGGTCTGTTGAAGAGGCCCTTAAGTACTGTACATGTCAAAAATCTACTGAAAAATTCTAAACATTTTTGAAGTTGATTATGTACCTTGTCAGTTGTGGCAGCTGCTTGCTGATATAAGTACTTATGCCTTGATTGCTTTTCAACCCTTTAGTCATCTAAGTTACAACATTTTGAGCATATTTAATGTACACCTGTGGGGCAAATGCTTAAATCATTTAGAAGGTAGGCATCTTACTAATAAGGAGTTTCAAAATAATTTTCCATGGAAAGAAGTGTGTAAACTGTAGTGTATAAGACATATTATTTACCTGGTGGAAGAAGACTTGTGCTGCTAGAGAGCAAAAGGATCATTATCTGCTTTATATTCATTTTCACCCCTCATTTGCAGTTACAGGGCTGGATCCTGCCTGCTTTGTGTTGCTCCAGCTTCGGGTCACCCCTGCCAGTGTGGCATTATGGGGCTCTGGGAGAACTAAGAGATGTAGTAGGAGTAGCTGCACTTGGCAGTGCCCTGACTTTAGGAGCAGTCTTTAGAACTGTTTTAACTGGTGTGTGCTGTGGAAGAAAGGTAGTGAGGGCGGAGGAACCCGAACCTGAAGTCCTGGAACACAGCCACCTTTGATGCCCCTGTGCTGGATGCTGCACCAAATTAAACTCAGCAAGATCTGAAGATCAAGGCCACAGATTGGTATACAATCTGCCTGTCAGTACATTTTTTGCAAACTCACTGGGATCAATGGAGTTGCGTCCAGAACTTTTCAATATATCTGATTCTAATGCCTGGGGCAAATGCAAGAGGGTGTGTGTGTTTGAATTCCCCTAAACCCTGTTATAGGTTTGTTCTCTAGAAGGGACAGAAACCATTTTTGCAGTATTAGCTTCACCTTTGGTCTGTAACACCAGTACCAATAAAATTACTTCTGACCAGGTTTATCATCGCCACCCCTGCCCCAAATCTTGGGAGCTCCTCATGCTCATGGAAAGATTGTCAAGGCTGTTTCCCCACTCTAGCACTCTGAGTGCAAAAGGTGGGGGCTCCTAACAGGACTTAAAACCCACTGGCCTTAAAGCCTGGTCTTAAAAGTCTCCAAGGCCACCAGTTCCTGGCCTTGGAGTGGTATTGCTGCCACCACCCAAATGCAAAAACCTCTTGAAACCCAGGAAGGCGCACTTGGGAATTCCTTCCTGTGAGGTACCCTCAATCACTTTTATTCCATTCTCAGAAGAGTGATTGAACCCTAGCTGGGGTATGAGCTGGAAATGGGGCAGAATCCTCTTCAGTAGCTGACTGTGCAGTCTGAGGCACATGCACACAAACCTTTGCTTTTCAAGACACAGAATCAGAGCTTACTTTAAAAGGTAAAATCTTTAATTAAAAAGAACAGATAACACAGAGAGTTGCTTCTCTGGGATTTAACTTAGGTAGTTACAGGATAGTGGGAGGTGGTACATGTGCTCAGCACAGAGAAATGCAAAAACAAACCAAAAACAAAGAAATACCCTGACTGTGTCTAAGTAAACATTCCCTGTTCTACTCACCCCTGGTCAGTAACAAACTTGAGCTTATCTTTGTTAAGGATGTCGCTAGATCCTTCCTCAGGCTTCTCTCTGGCCGCCTACTGATCCTTCCAGGAGCTCTGCTGCATCCCAACAGGAACAGGCAAGGCTGCTGCTCCAATTCAAAAACCTGTGCTTTGTTCCTATTTGCTCCCCTGAGACTCACTGACGAGGGTGTTAACCCCTTCCTCCCCAGGGTTACTACCAAGATAATCCAAGGTTACATTAACTTTCCAATCTGTACTGGAAATCCCCCTCTAAGGAGGGTATAAGACCCTTTGGACAACTAAGCTGCCATCAAGCTGGGGACTGCCTGAGACATAGAGCTAGCATGGAAAAATTGAGACTACACAGGTGGCCCTCACCTCCCAAAAGTACAGGATCTGGAGGTTTTAGGCCTGCCCCTACCACCTCTTTCACAGGGTTTTGTCAACCATTTTGGGAATAACTCTCCTTGAGTCTTGTCCATGTGGGAAGTTGGAGCAAGCCAGAGGATAAATCTGCAGCATGGTAGCTGCTCTGCACTGGTGAATAGTGAATGCTAAGAAGAGTTACACAATTTAAGACTAGAAGGGATCATCAGATCATCTAGTTTTACCTCTGGTCTACCTCAGGCCACCGACACCACCCAGGACCCTCACACTAAACCAACAACTAAAGTTACACCAAAGCATTACTGACTACAGGAGATGAAATGATTGTGTGCCACAGACAGAGAGTAAGAGGACGGAAAGAGGTGAAACGTGTCAGACTCTTGGGGTATGTCTACACTTAGGCTGTTAGTTTGAATTGACTCAATTTGAACTAAGCAAGTTGAACTAATTATGATTAGTTCGAATTAAGTCAATTCGAACTAACATGACCACACTAGGGAAACCAGTTCGAACTAGCATGTCCATAGACAGGACTTGCTAGTTTGAATTGGAAGAGGGACATCATGGGAGGTGTGGCAACATGTCCTCCTGGCAGGGCCATGTTGCCACCCAATCCTGTGCCAGGCTCCAGCCCCCACAGCCCTGCCGCCAGAGCTGGGCAGGGGACACTTTCCCCCAGCTGCAGCTCAGAAGACAGGAGCCTGGCAGGAGACATTGTTCCCTGGCAGGGCTCCTGGGAGCCAGGGCACCCCCACCCACACACAGCCCACTGGGGGCGGGGAAGAAAGGATTCCCCCAGCCAGGCGCTCACCCAAGTGCTGTGTAAATAGCTCTTTTTTAAATTCAACCTAATGTTTATTGGGTCAGATTTAAGCTTGTGTGTAGACATTACCTTGCAGTCTTCTCTCATAAAATAAGCCCCACATTCCCCTTATTATCCTCATAAATCTTTTCTGCACCTGTTCATGTCTGAGCTCATTGTTCTTGAATATGAGTGACCAGAATTGGAAAAGGTATTACTATTGCCTTGTAGAAGGTCACCAATATTTCTCCATCTCGAAATGCCTCACCTGATAAATCCTAGAATCACATTTCCCTTTTTCACAGATACATCCCACTGATGGCTCGTTGTCAACCCCTGATAAACCTGAGTGTGTTAGTTTGTCTCCATCTCAATCATTTGCAACTGCAAAGCCCCACCTGACCAAAAAAGCCCTCATTATTAGATCTATAGTGCATAATCTGCACTTTGTTCTATTAAATTTCATGCATTTCTGTTATTCCAGTCTTCCAAGTCATCCAGTTCTTCCTGCATAATAGTCTAGTCCTTTGTTATACTGACGATGCATCCCAACTCTGTATCATCAGCAAATATCATTAGCATGCTCCTACTTTTGGTGCCAAGGTCAGTGTGCACTAAAAGATCCTTCAGGTGAACTTTAACATTTATACTTTAACATATATTAAACTAAAGTACACGAAGGCACTTTTGGTGTGCATTAGGAGTATCTACATGGAGAGTTAGTGGGGAGTAGTCAGCACACCATAGATTTACATCCTAGCTTGCTTTGTGCTATCTTTCCAGGTAGACCTGTCTTTTGAAAAGCCTCAAAAGACATCCTCCCTCATATCATCCCCTAAGATTTTCCCTTGGGAGAAGTCAATAGGGCTCAATTATTTAAAAAATGTCTTGGTAGCATAACATTTTCCTAAGCTAGAGATGGTTGCTTTCTTTAAAAATTGTTTTAAGTAAACTATTAAAGCTTATCAAAGGCAACATCTGTTTATCCTAATTAGACACCCCTGATTAGTGACACTACTCTGAAATTATTTCCACTTCAAGATGTAACTCTCTGATTACATTTCCTATCCATCAAACTATTCAGGTCTTTTCTATAGATATGCTGTGTTCCCTATATAGGGAAAAAACTGAACAAGCTTTTACTAACATGAAAGGCACTGTTCAGTGCACCAATCTATATATAACCAGGATTCCCCAGATAAAACTAGAAGAACAGCTCCTTGCCATCACTTTTTGTAGCCTCCGAAGTAGGCACCTACTGGGGGTGTGGCCAGGGAAGAGGAAGGAGTGGCCAGAGCACCTCTGCACTCCCAACCGAAAAAAGTCAGTCAGTCGACCCTGGCAAGCCATGTGTAAGTTAGAGCAGTCCTGCAGGTAACTGTACCTTGAGATGATTAGAAATGAACCTATGAACTTGCTGACATTTTCCCATCCACAGGTACATTGAGTTCTTATTTTTGCTACCTGGTGACATAATAAACAAAATTTAACTGCAAGCCGACAAAGTTAAAGGCTATTAAGCCTTAATTTAAATGGTTATTTTTCTAACCAAGTAAACTGTCCCTTACCAAGTGTACTTTGCAGGATGCTTTATTCATTCTAAGGAGTCTCTTATATTTGTACAAGCATGCTAGCTTTGAGACAGAGAGCACCCTTCTCTGCTTGTATGCTTCAGACATCTTGTAGTTGCAGGAGTGGATGGATCAGCTAACCATCTCTCTTTTTTTGGTTTAAGGCTGTTTCTGATCTGCTCTGTCTGGGGGTAAAGATGGTCAAACCACTACCAAAATTGTTCAGATTTATTTGATGAAAAATTCCATCATTTGCTGGATAGAAGTTCTGCAATGAATAATCCAACCAGTACTATTCTGGTAAAAACAAGGATTCATCGGTATGGGTTTTGTTCTTGTGTAGTTCAGCACATCTACTTTAGGTAACCAAAGGTCCAAGGGAAAACATTTCTTATTAAAACAACTGTTGTTGCAAGCCTTGATGTGGCTGTGCATTTATTGGATCAGTCAATTTCAGCATGGTATTCTAAATAGAGGAGAAAACAGAGTATAATTTCCAGACAATAAGTAGTTATGTGGTTCACAGATTAATTAGGAAGAGTTAATTCTCTTCTTGTGGGAAACCAAGCACATCTCCTGTACCCAACTGCATTCCTTTTGATTGAGCAAAAATTAGTGTAAATCATTATGTAAATCACAGATTCTCTGCATACTTAGAAACTATCAATTGACTCCAATAAATATTTTCCTTTCAAATAGATATCACATATATTCTACAAGGACTTTTCACTCTTTTTCACTTCCAGGTTCTCATGTGCTAGCACAATTTTGCTATCTTTAGGGTAGGCTTATTCCTTTATAAAAAGTCTCAAGTTGAATCGATTTAAGCTAAATCAAAATAAAAATCATTAAATTGATTTAACTTTAATCCATTTAAGAAAAAACACCAAATCAAAATAAGTCCAGACACAGGACTTGCTATTTTGATTCAGGAGTGGGGACCCCTGGGAGGTGTGGCAACATGGCCCCCAAGCCAGTGGAAGGGGAAGAAAAAGCCCCTGGGTGCACAGATGGGGCCCCCCTCTTCCCCACCGCTTTCCTGGTGGGGGGGAAATGATCAGGGTGCTCCTCTTCCCCGCCGCTTTCCCAGCAGCGGGGAAAGGATCGGGACACCCTTCTCCCTCACCACTGGCCGGGTGGTGGGGTAGGGACTGGGGCATCCCGCATCCCCGCCGCTGGACCTGCGGAGAGGCAGAGATTAGGGCGCCCTGCACCCCTGTCGCTGGCCAGGTGGCAGGGCAGAGATCGAGGCACACTGCATACCTGCTGCTGGCTGGGTGGTGGGGGCAGAGCTCGTGGGGCACCCCAAATCCCCGACTGCTAGCCGGATAGTGGAGGCTGAGCTTGCTGGGCACCCCAAATCCTCTGCCACTGGCCAGGCAGTGGGGGCTGAGCTCACAGGGTGCCCCAAAAACCCTGCTGCTGGCCGGATGGTGGGAGCAGAGCCACTGGGCATGCTGAGATCTCAGCCCCTGCTGCCCAGCCAGCAGTGGGGGCTTCGGGGTGCCCCACAAGCTCAGCCCCCACTACCTGGCCAGCGGCGGAGGATTTAGGGTGCCCCACAAGCTCAGCGCCCGCTGTCCAGCCAGTGGCAGAGGATTTGGGGTGCTCCGCAAGCTCTGCTGCCACTGCCTGGCCAGCAGTGCAGGCTTCAGGGTGCCCCTGATACCCCCCAGTGCCCAACTAGCAGCAGGGGTAGCGGGACACCCCACAAGATCAGCCCCCACCACCCAGCCAGCAGCAGGAGCATCAGGGCGCCCCACAGGCTCAGCCCCCACCACCTGGCCAACGGCAGGGGATGCAGGGCACCTGGGGCTCCATTCCCTAGCCCTCTGTGTCCCCTTCTCCCTGGCCAGAGTCCTGATTCCCTCCCTGGCCAGGGTGCTGAGGGGGTGGGCCTTTCTTCCAGGGTGCTATGCACCCTGGGAGCAGGGGCATCGCTGCCCTGGGGTCTAAGCATACATGTCTGATTTACTTTACATGTCAGCATATCTCTTATATGTGAAGGCTTCCTTATAGCTGAGGTCAGACATGACAAATCATAGTGAAATATACTTCTTAACAGAGCTAGGGATTCAGGCTCAGAAAATGCTCTTTCACTGATGCTAATGGGACTACAATACTTGCATAATATGCATACATGCAATATGCTTCACTGCTTAGACACTGAACCTGAAATGAACAATTCTTTGTAGAAAAAGTCATGCTGCCCTATTTCCTCCTCCTCTCCCCACACACTAGAGGAAAATATAAAATGTAACTATCAAATTTCATTTACTGTGGCACATACTGCTATAAACAAGAACGTAGTAGCTATGCTGAGCCACGTGAAGGACTATAGCAATTACTGTTCTCCATGCCTGATTTCCTCCTACACAAGGCATGCCGATCGGTTGGAAAGGATTTTAAGTAAGAAATTTAGATTAGAGGAATTTAGCTAGTCAGATGAAGGAAGACAGCACAATGAGACCAGACTAGATATGACCACAGCCTCTAAGAGCAGAGGAATATGGGCAGGCAACCAACATTTAAATCATTGGCTGTGCAAGACTGGGAACCTTTGCTTCAGTCAGGAAAATTCTCCTGTAAAATTTGTTAATGCCCATCTGGCAATGGGATAGTTTCCTAATGAGTAATGCAAAATGACTGAAATGGGGGTAGAATAGAGACAGATAGCTCATTAATATCCATTCTTGCTCCTTTCTTCACTATCATTGCCTGATACTCATGAAGCTTGCATTACTCACTAATGCAGCATAGTTGATTTTATATTAGAAAGTCCAGCTGTAGGAGAGATGAATTTCATAGGCTTCTCCAATAGAAAGTGCCCTGGACACATCTGCTGGAGGGAAGCCATGGAGATCTGCTCAATGTGCTAAAAGCTTTGCTAATAGCCCAATTCTAGACCCTTCAAATAACAGGGCATCCAGCAACCTATAAATCAGTGCTTCCATTTCTGGAGGGTAGGGTTCCCTGGAGTGGAAGCAAGACTGCTGAGAAAACAAAACGAACAAGACAAACTGTGGATTCCATGGGAAGGAAAAATCTTGCCATTGCAATACTCCCTCCCAAAAGTTGCTCAGTGGATGAAGCCACAATCAGCTACTTGGTGAAAAAAAACACAACAAACTCCCCCACCCAACTCCAAGGTCACACTACTATCCTACTGCTGTGCAGGGCCAGCTCAGGGGTTGTGGCACCCCAAGCCAAATTTTGATTTGGAACCCCCCCCCTCCCCATCTCATTCAGAGGCAGCTTTAGGTTTTCTGGGGCCCTAGGTGAAGGGCCACTGTGGGGCCCCCTAGAGGAACTAAACTCACATAATAAAAAGCATAGCATTTTTGTTCACTTTAAGACTTTGGACAGTGAACTGGACTGCTTCCATATTGCCTATTCAACAGCCAGCTTTTTTCCCCCCTCTTTCAGCACCTGACATGTACTTCCTTTTATTACCCAACTCATCTGTCATTGAAACCCCCATGCACTCATCCTTATTCTTTATTATTAATAATCTCTTTCTGGTTGAACCTCACAATACAATCCTGAAAATGAAATGAGTGTCACAACAGATCTCAACGCCACATCAGAGCAACCACACTTCCCACATATAAAATTTCATGGAAAAACCACAACAACAACAAAATCAAATTTCATAAAATGTCAACCCATTTGTGTAAAAAAGAATTCTTCCAAGTTAGCAGAAACCATCCCAAAATGCAAATTCCTCAATATCACAAATGTTGTGCAAGGGCTAGCAATGTCAAGAACCAGGAAATAAAAGCTGCCTCCAGCCCTGAAGGAGGGGGGGGAGGAAGGGCAAGGCTGAGAGCTGTGACGCCCCTCTTCTAGCCCCCTAGAGCTCTGATTTGCTGTTGCAGCATGACCTGATCCCATGTCTGACACTTCCCTGCATTTATTTTCATCCAATTCTGTAAGTTCCCCCTTTTCAAATCATCTGACAAAGTGGGATGTTCTCCCATGAAAGCTCATGCGATAAATAAATCTGTTAGTTTTTAAAGTGCCACAAGACTCCTTGCTTTTTTTGCTTTACTAGACTAACACTGCTGCCCCTTTGGAACTTAACAAGAGCTCTGTAGCTTAAGCCTCCCTCCTTATGTCCTCTGGAGCCCCCCACAACCCCAAATGCTCTCCTCTCCCCTGGTCCTGCAGCTCAGTCACCCCAGCTTAGGTGCAGTCAGGACTTCTAAATTCCTTGACCTACCAGGCTGTGGGATATCATAAGAAAGGGACAGTGGGAGCCAGGGGGACTCCTAGAACTGAGGGCGAGCGGTGTGTGAGCTATCAGCTGCTGGAGAGAACATGCTCATGTGGTGGTTCCCTCATGCCTGCTTCAGGGCTGAAACTGCTTCCAGCCCTGAAGAAGCTAGGGAGGAGGAGAGAGCTGGGGGCTGAGACCATCCTCCTCTCCCTCAATGTCTGAAATAGCCACTGCTGCCCAGGAAAGGAGAGGGGAAAATACCTGCTGAATCCTCAAATATGACTTTGCATTAAAAAAAAAAAAATCAAAAGCAGTAGGAACCACATATATTAACACTGCCGCCTCTGCAAAAATATATAACTCCCTCAGACTGCCTGATCCTGTGCATGGTGCTCAGTGCTAAGAGGAGGGTGTGGAGGGAGAGTGAGTAAAGCCTGCATATCCACCGATCCTCCCCTGCCCCACCGATACAGACCCCCTCCTCAGGGCAGTTTGGAGATGGTACCAGGACTCCTCCTGCCTTGTGTGGGGGCAGGGGGGGGGAATGTAAAGTTGACCCCCAGGCACCAGAGACTCTTGGTAGTCCACTGTGTTCTGAGTCCCTTTAATAGCTGGTCATCAGTGGAAGAATTATGCATGTTTCCATTACTTAACACCTAATGCTTCCAGCATTCAGCACATCACCACACCTGCTTTTTTAGTATTAGCATTCTTTCTCAATATGGCTGCCCTCCACCCACTTGGCCCTGCTGCCAGCCCCAATCTCCTTCCCTGCAGCCCTGGCTAGCTTGTCGCCTCCATCCACACCTGGCAACTGTGACATGGTGGGTCTAGGTCTGCCTAGCAGCTATTTCTGTGGACCCCATCACTGTAGTATTTAGAGCACCTCACATTCCTTAATGCATTTATTCTCACCCAGCCCTCTGAGGTGGGGCAGTGCTTCTATTCCCAGTGCACAGTAACAGATGGCTGGGGAACTGAGGCACAGAGTGACTAGATGAGTTGCCCAAAGATGCAGGAGAGATAGCAGAGCTGAATACAATGGGACTGTTTACTTATTTAAAGCCCCCTTTTTACCCTCCCCCAAGTGCCCAAACAGCTTCTGACCCTGTTTTTTCTCCTTCCCAGCTTGACAGCCTCTCCACAGTGTACATACACTTCAGTTGGCTCCCAATACAAACCTCTGCCCCCGGCTATTCTCCCTTCTTGCTCACTTGGCTCCCTATGGGTGCAACTCACCCCATCTCACCTGAATCTAAGTTGGATCCTCCACTTTTTTTAATCTTCAGGGCTTGGGTTTATTTTTTTTTAATCTTTAGATTTATTTGCTAATTTAAGCATAGGTGCAACTGCACTTACCCAGCCACTGAATGTTACAGGTAGCTGTTGGGTTGCAGGGATAAATGATTTTTTTGAACTGGGTTCGAAGGAGAAAAAAGTTTGAAAACCACTGCCTTTGATGGGTTGTTATTCATGGAAATATCCAAGAGCAGAGGGTCTGTGGCCCAGCACTGAGTCCCAAAGCATGGTTTGAATGTTACAGGGTAGCACTAGCAGACACTGAATTTGAAGGCCATGGGCCTACTCAAGCTAGGTGTGACTCAAGGCAGAATTTGGCCTGTGCTGTATGAGGAGAGAGAGAACAGAACCCAGCTACTTTCAGATCTGAGGAGGAGTGGCAGTGTGGTTACAGAGGGGAAAAAAAAGTTGTTTGTTATCTGAGAAAATTTGATATTGGAGAGGATGCTCAAGAGGCACCAGTTTAAATCCAGAATGCCCTTTCTGAGGTTAATTTCAGTTCTTTTGTAACACTGACTGAACAAACTCTAAGCAGAGTGCATGGAGGAAATAATGTAAAACAATTGAACACAAAAGAGAACAATTTCAAGCACAGAATAAATATTGGGTTCAGCATATGGAGTGTTCAGCAGAGTTCAACTTTAAAAATAATATCACTGATGATGAGGTTACACCCCCAGTCCACCTGTTGCCCCAACAAATGAGACAACTAAGCAAGGGCAGGAGACCCCATACTTGTCCCAGGCTGACCCCACCACCACGGGAGGCCCACCCCTGTGGTCAGACCAGGCAGCTCCACCACCTGGGTGTGTCGTGAGCGAAGGAGACCGCAGGCAAGGCCAGCCCTGACACTTGGGCATGGGGTGAGGCCAAGAAACCCTGGGGCAGACAGGATGGCACTGCAGTATGGGCGTGGGGTGAGGGAGGAAGACCCTGGCTCAGCTCCCCAGCCTCGCCCCCTAAGCTGTGGGGGGCTGCCTGGCCAGGGCTGCCTCACAGCAGCCTGGCCATGAACCTGACCCCCAGAGGCTGAGAAAAGACCCCTGGCTCACCAGCCCCCTGTTGGCCCAACCCTGGCCAGGACAGAGGCTGAAGAACATCCCTTGTCCCAGCCCAGAGCTCAGGTGAGGGGCTCCATTCCCAGCCCACCCATCCGTGGGGCCCAGAGGCCATGGAGCATCCCCCAGTCCCACCGGGGCCCAGAGGCCCCCCGCCCACCCAGGGGTGCAGGGAGAAATTCCTGGCCCACTCAGGACCTGGAGACCATGTGGGGTCCCCACCCTACCCAACCTCTGCCCCCTGCCTGTCCAGGACCCCTCCAATCCCCCACCCAGCACCTACCTACCCTGCCTGTTCTGGGGGTGAAGCTGCTGCTGGAACTGCAGAGAGGAGCCCTTTGAATCTGGCTCCTTCTCTCTTGTGACCCTCACACCCTTCCCTGTTATTTCTTGAGTTGTCCCAAGGAATTATTTGAAAACTAGTTCAGTGCCACCTCCCCGTAGGCTGGGGGAGGGGTTTTGGAAGTGGGTGGGCTACGCCCACTCACCACCCTGGTTTTTCAATAGGTGGCTCCTTCTCTCTTCAGCCTCTCACACAGGCTGGAGCAGCATGGAGGGGGAGGGGCTCTGGGAAACTGCTGCTTGAGGAGGGGGAGGGGGAGAAGGGTGGAGCAAGCCAGCCCAGAGGCTGAACTCTGCTCTTCAGCCCCACCTATGGGCCAGCCCCCCCTCCATCTCTAGAGTGGAACAGCCAGCCTGGGAAGCCGGGGGGCGCGGAGCCCTGCCCCTTGGCTGGTTGTTCCTCCCTGGGGGCGGGACAAGCCGGCAGGCAGGCAGCAGAGGTTGCTTGTCTTAGCTTAAAGCAGGGAGCTGAGCAGCACAGCTCTCCTGCTTTCACAGAGGGGGCTGTGGGGCCCCCCACAGCTCGGGGCCCTAGGCCTCCGCCTGCCTCGCCTACCCCAAAAGCCGCCTCTGATCTCATTCATGGAGGTTGAAAATGGTTTTCCAAAGTGCATAAATCTCCAGCGGCTGTCTGCAGAGGGATTTAAAGAGCATTCTGCCTACATGACTTAAGCTGCAGGTTGACTAACAGTACCTGAGCTGCTAGGAAAGAGTTGAAGAGGCAGGACCCAGTCTGATCTTCGGGGGGGCTAGGAGCCCCTAAGAATTGTCACCTGAAGCCATGTCTGTCTTTTACTCCACAGTAGAGCTGGCTCTGCTGCTGTGGAAATATCTGATGTTCATCTGGCTCCACAGAGCCTCGACTGGAAACCCCTCACCCTGACTAGCATATAGATTGAGTGAGGGCATCAGCAAGGAAGGCAACAAAGAGATGGGAGACAGAAAGTAAAAAGGAGTGGAAAAAAAGAAGACAAAAAAATCTTAGACACACAGCAGAGGTGCCAGGACACAGTGTAACCCATGTGCCTAAATAGGTGCAATCTCTTTTAGGGACCCTTATGGCTGGGTTACGTTGCTGGGCAGATTTTGCAGCCCAGAAACCAGAAACTTCTGGTAAAAGGGTGAGGGAGCACACTGAGCATGCTCCACAAGTTTTATTGTTTTGCTGGAGTTGCATACTCAGGGAGAAGCCTGAGAAGAGAAGCCTGGAGAGGAGCAAACAGAGAGCTACAAAGGACATTGGCTACGGGACTCAGTGAAGGGAGCTGAGCAGGAGTGGACTGCAGGATGTTTTCTCCCAGCTTTCGACTGCTTTGCAGGGGAGTTGTCTGCAGGGGAACTGAGCGCTGGATGGCCAGTGACTTGATTGCATGGTGCTGGCTACACAGGAGGAAGAAAGGACTGCATGGCATCTGCCTGAAGATTCCTGCAGCTAGAGAGGATGAGGATTGCTTGCGTTCTGCATTCAAGCCCTAAGGACTTAAAAGACTGCAACTGAGAGAAGGGTGACTCCACCTGAACTTTGGGACTCTTGGGTTTCTTACTGTTTTGTTTAAATGTATTATGGTTCTTTAGGATAAGGTGTGTTTAGTTAGTTAATAAAGTTCATTGTTACGTTTCTGTTGAGTAATAGTTTAATGTGGGATGGAAACTCTGAGCAGTCTTGGCTGTGAGTCCTTTTAACAACTGGATCCTGGCTCTCCAGTTGCTTTCATCAGGGGTTTTCTCTGTGAGGCACTGGAGAGGGGCAATTGAATGAATTTGAGCCCACCCTAGCAGGTTACAACAGCACAAGGAGAGCTCCATCCAAATATGTGTGAAATTGACTGTAAGAAGGGAACTGCTGTACTAATCCAGTAGTACCTAGCAGTGGTTTTCAAACTTTTTTTCTCAAGACCCAGTTGAAAAAAACTCATTTGTGTCCATTACCCAACAACTACAACTTTGATCAATGCATTCCAGTCTTTCAGTGGCAGCAGCAGGCAGTGCTGTGACCGAGTACCTAAGGGCAGTGGTTAAAGTATAAATTGGTGGGCCCTGGAACTCAGCTAAAGGGCAGGCCCCCTTCCCGTATCGCATGGGCCCTCTTCATGCATGTGCGGGCCCCAGGCCAGGTAGGCATTTGCAACCAATTCTTAGTACCACATGCATCGGTTATG